>WSZQ02098577.1:0-11453 GCA_019419845.2 Weissflogia rhopalogaster
CAACACGTAGCCAAAACGACGGTTAGTCGTTGGCCTGTAAAACTTTTATTCTGTCGTAACAGTACCAATTCTTGGACCCGGCGCGTTCACCGCGTCACGACAAAGGGCCGCCAAAATTGGTTCGCGACAGATCAGATCTGGTCCAATTTCAAGAGAGGTTTGCTCCACTTCTACTCCGATGTCTAGTCAGCTTTTATAAGTGGATGTCGAGTGCCACTTATGTTGCGATTTTCTGCGCTATTTAAATTCTTTACAATCGAATATGCATTCGTATTTTTGCTGAAATAATTATCTACATATTGCACAAGGAATCCGATATTTGTACATTTTTTTTGTTGATGTAAGCATTTGTTGAATTTCCTTTATCAAGTTTCAATGAAACTTGCTAGGAAATAATTGAAATTGATTAAGAGATAAAGTTGAGTTATTTTCAATAAGAAATTATCATTTTAAATAGCACGATTTTCTGTTTTTACTCATGTCTAGAAAGTGAGTCATACCACAGGTACAAACAAAACCGTGCAGGCACTTGTGAACTAGTGCTGACGAGCACTGAAGATTTTTTTGAAATACAATCAGCGCGGGAAACATTAATTATACGGAAGAGGATCAGAAAGCAAAGATAGGAGCTCAGGGAACTTACAAATGCGATAGGTATAGATAAAGACACATCATTAACATCTATACCAGGATACAAACCAGCACAAATATGAGCCGATGTCAATAAAAACCCTACAGACGCACCAACTATAGTATGCATGCAAGAGGTCAACACAAAACTCGCAAAATTAATTTAAAAAAATAGAAAATGCCAGATAAGATACTTAATGAGCTGAAAAGCTTATCACAGAAATTCGAATATTCCAAAGCTAGAATGGAAGCACCACATAGGGCGTGTTGCGAACCGATAGCTCTGGGAAGTTTTAATCACTAAGCCACTGATAATGCCATAAGCTAAGTTTACAATATTTCATGTTTTAGGACGTCTTCGGTGCAATTTTCCCTATTTTCTATGTGTGACGCCAAGTTGCTTAGTCTATTCCTAAGTTTATACATTATTTCGGTAAAGTGGAGGAATTCATCACACTTCAATAATCTCTGGGCCATTAAGAATTAAATATACGAATACGATAAACCCAAGATGCCCAAAAATTGAAGTGGTTGACGCGACAGGCTGGCGCCTTGCATATGTCTGTTTTTTGTCACCCGTTCCGGGTGGTCCATGTGCGAGTGTACCATGTGTTTGGCGAAAATATAGGCTCGTCTAGAAACATCTAGAGATCGGACACACCCGCAGAGAGAGAGAGAGAGAGAGGGTCACCGTGAGAGAGGGTGTCTATATGCATAGCAATGCGCTGGCGAGGGCGGGATCAGCCTCACCACCTAGATATAAAAGTATTGTAAAGGAAGTGGTGGTACCGCAAGGAGGGTGTGGGCGGTACGCACCAGCTTCTAGATTTAGATTTTTACAAAATAAAATCAGTCGTTATCCGAACGCCGAATGAGTTACTTCTCAGCATCTTTACCTTCGCTAATGCGCAACACAGGCAGCTGATAGCTGTCGACCTGATTTCTTCCGATTCTGGACGTTTAAGGACTGTATGTGGACCCAGTGCGTTTGCCGCGCTATCACCAACGAGTCGCCACTCAGTCCCTTTTCTTTTCCGTCGCAAATACACCTCTGATAGGAACTCTGTGCGTTCACCGCGCCATCAACCAGGGTCGCCGAGGTTAATTCGCGACAGGGCTGATGGACGAAGCAAGAATAGTCCGAATGGCCCGAGATAAATCGCCTCGTCTAAAAAGGTCCCGTATAAGGATAATTATGGATTGCTATAGATTATAGTTCCAATGCAACATGGAGTTACTCAAAGTGTATTTTTACTCGTTACAGTAATCTTTCTGTATATTATCGACTCATGGATTCTGATGTTATTACTTGGGAGTTTCATTTTGAGAATGAATGAATGAAATATCGCGGTAATATAGATACTTTTAAAATTCCATTTATTCTAAAATAATTATTAATTATTTCATTACTACATTCCCATAAATACATTTCAATATTACGCAATGAAATTTTCCTCTAGCTCTTGATAATTATCGAACATAAAACAGGGAGAAATGTAATTTTTAAATTAACATAGGCATTTAAAATACGTTTGCGCCTATTTTGTTTAGACTAACAATAATATAATGACCGTCTTACTTAAGCGGCTTTTGACTACAACTAATTCTTTGTAGTCAACAGATGTTGTGATTAGCAGACGGCCTCAGTGTAGGGACATGCCAACAAGTACCGAAAATGACTAATTCGATACTATCGATAAATATCGAAAATTAAAGTAAGACACGTGGTATCGATACTTATCGATACCGATACATTTTTTGACATCCCAACGATGCACACGAAGGGCATGTTTATGCGAGGGGGGGGGGTAGTTGTCCTGGCGCATGCCTAGCTTAACAAGCAGCACCGCCAACTTCAAATAACAACAATGGGTTCCTGCCTTTTCCTCTCCGAATTTTCTTTTACTTTCCTCATCGACATCCAAATAGATTTTAGTTCCTACCAACTTTCGTCAAGCCTCCATAATTTGTCTTCTTTTTCTCGATGTCCTGCAACTCGATGAGGGCATTCCTTCTACTCCCTATCCCTGAGCTCTTACTTTTTCTCCTTTACGTTTCCTTCTTTATAGGCTTGTCAAAAAATAGCGAAACCCGAGGCTCCAGGTTTTAGGGTTTTGTCAATCTTCGGGTTTATGATGTTGTTTTAGTGCCAAGTATCAACAAGCTCACGCAGACTCGCGTCGATTTCGGCTTTGAAAGCAGAACTTTTAGAACCAAGCAGTTCCGATATTTTGAATATCAACTGATTCTGGTACCGAAACTTTTTAAATCCGAGTTAAACCCTTAAAAGTAAAAGTCCAGTTTATCCAGAAGATGACAATACGAATAATCGATTAACCCGAAATTATCGGGTACCCTTGTCAAGCCTACTTCATCACCGTCTGCCAGTTCCTTTGGTCATTATCTCTTTATTTAACGCTTTCTTCCATCTGCATCGACTCGATCATGATTTTTTTTTTCATCAGCACATTCCCCTCTAAATTTGCAATAATATTCGTATGAAAATGAAGTTTATATGTACTCTTGTGGACGGCTCAATAGAAAATGTCAAACATTAAGCGTCATTTTAAGTCACATGCACAGAGTCAAAAAATTGGCACTCGCAAAATTTGTACTCATTTGGGTCATATAAACAACACATGTGAAGGATAAAATAAAATGTTTTTCTCGGATTTTTTACTAACTTCACAGCTACAAAAAATCAAGACAGAATTGCCCAAATTTTGTAAATTTTAAAATCTAATACAAGGCTGATGCGAGAGCCATACGACTCAATGTGACTACAGCATTAATTGAAATGAGTCAAAAAGAAATATTCAAGTTTGTTCACTACTAACTTTTAATTACCGTTTAACAATAATTTAATAAGGATAAATTCATGTTTTTTTAAAGGTATTTTAAAATGAAAATAAATATATATAATTATCATTCTACGTGTAAAAATAATGAGTAAATGTGCTAAAATATGATTTTAAATAAGACACACGTGCGATGACTGATAAGACTCTGTTTTCGTTCACTAATTAAAAAATGCTTTAAAAGTCAATGTTTTCCTCGCCGTAATTCAAATCACATGAGTTTGTATTTACAGTTAAAACGTTCTAGCACCATATTTCAAATATGCCCGTATATACTGATATAATGTATTATCAAGCCATATATACTTTTGAATTTTTTGTAAAACTACGTTTCAACTAGTAGAATTTGCATTTTTGGCATTTTATGCAAAGGAACTATGCCAAATCTACTTATTTTTGTGAAATAATAAACATTTAGTATTTTGACTGAAAATTGTGTAATCCGGCCACTACATTTTCGAATTATTTCCAAAACTACGTTGTATCAGTTAGAATTTACATTTATTTGTTATTTACAGAAACCAACTTAGAATATATTTAAATATTTTTTGTGCGCAGTATCATATGCCACAATTCAACTAAATTGTAACATTCTTATTTTATTTAATCAACAACCTTTTTCTACCACGTAGTGATGTAAGGAATTAGTAACTTCCTCCCGGCCCTATCCGGTCTCGCTACTGATGGTACTGCTTTGAACTCTTGTGCATCTGGGTTTTTCCGGGGACCTTTGCAAGCGAATCGCCCAACCTTCATTCGCGTTTTTACCGCGAAGTCAGTTCGCGGACTGCGCCGCGTTCAGTTAATCCGCTCGTTGAGTGGGAAGACCATTTGGTCACCCATCCAATGCGTAGCTACGTCCGACGTTACTTAACTATGCTGATCTAAGGAGTACCCAGATTTAACGCGGCCAGCCGCCGCGCTGCTTGTAACATTCTTACTTAATCTTAAAAATTGGTATAAATATGATAACATTTAGTTTATTAGTGATTATTTGTACACAACAGTTCATTGCATTTTTTTTATATATTTCACCGTGTACTTCTTACATATTCAAAATTCAGGTCTACCGGTATCGCCCATTGGGCATCTTCAGGAGTCTCCTAGGTACTAATAATTGTCTTATTCATAAAATTATTTTTCGAGTTTTTGGTTCTTGCACCATTGCACAATGTCCACATGTTGTTGCAAGCTCTTCGAATGTCTTCATTCTATATCTGGTCTTGAGGAGTTCTGCCCTCTGTGTTTCTCAGTACTTTCATTTCTACTGTTCTGAGTAGTCCCTAGGTAGTTGTCGTATCTGCGCGTGTTTCGGCCAAGTACGTCAGGATGGGGAATGCTTACTTTAATAAGTTTATTTTTAATTTTATTACCATTGTTAAATTTAAGTAGATAATGGATTCTTCCCAACTTTTTAATAATCGTACCCAATCTCCATTCCAATTTGTTGACCACGTAATATCATGATTGCACGCGATCTCCCACACGCAAAACTGACGAATGCGCTGATTAATATTTGGATTTGATATGTAACTTACAGGTTTCAGTGCAACTAAAGAAGTTCGTAACGTTCGGTATGGATACATTTCAGCAGGAGACTTTCCATTATTGATTGGTGTACTTCTATAACGAAACAGTATTATGTTTAACTTCTTATTTATTGGTTATTTTTCTGGTCGTTTAAATGCTTGAACAAAACGTTCAGTTAATCCATTCGTTGATGGATATCCTGGTGCAATTAATTTTTGGAAGATTCCTCTTCTTTCGCAATATTTCTTGAACTCACCAGTATCGAGTTCAAGAAAGAATGATGTTTTCGACAATTGTTTGGTATGTGTTGCAAAAACGTATTCTAATAGGAGAATTGTCGCTTCTGATGTAATAAATTTTGTGTGACGAATCTCTGCCAATTTCGACTTTGCATCAACAATTACTTAAAATCTGACCTGCATAATCAAGATGAATACGTTCCCAATTTTCGGTAGGCACTTCCCAGTCATGTGTTTCAACCTTCACTAGATTTCTTCTGACGTCCGTGCATTGTTCGCATGCCTTTACAATTTCTTCAATATCGTTGTTAATCCCTTTGCAATACATATATATGCGTGCTAATTGTTTTATACGCGTTGTTCGAATATGTGTTTTGTGTAGTTCCTTTAAAACTTCTGTTTGAAGTGACTTTGTTATCGTTCCAAAGTCACGTTGATCTTTAAATAACATTCCTCCATCGATTGTTGCTTCTGGTATTTCTGTAACAATGTTTGTAATTTATTGATTACAATAAACAATCGAAAGTGGCGGCTTGCCGTGTTGTGGAGCTCAGTGCTCGTTAGATCACTGTAGTTAAGCAACGTCGGACGTAGTTAGGCGTTGGATGGGTGACCACTTGGTCTCCCCACTCAACAAGTAGCTGCGGCGCCGTCCGCAAGCTCCTGATTTCAAGAAAAACGCGAACGAAGGTTGGGCGATTCGCTTGCAACGGTCCCCGGAAAAAAAACCCATATGCACAATACTTCAGAGCAGTACCATCAGTAGCGAGACCGAATCAGGCCGGGTAAAAGTTACTAATCCCATACACCACTATGTGGTAGAAAAGGTTGTAGAATAAATAAAATAATAATAAACATTCGAAATAATGTCCTGTAATATCAGGATGAGCTAAGGCATTGCATAAATCTGAATGTGATTCAATGAACTCATTTATGGATATCAAAGGACTCATTCTCTACCTTTGTTGTACATTCCTCTATCACGAGTAACCAGCATTGAAGTGAAGAATTTTTTATTACGTTGCGAAATGTAAAACGTGAAACGAAGCACAAGTGCTCGGCAATAACTAATTGTAAGTGGAAACTGTAAAGATGTGACCACGAATAAATCCATCCATATGCCCGACAGTTAACCGACTTTATTTAGCAAAACGGACCTATTATTAATTGCCGAGACATATCATGAAGACAGGCTTGTTGATACCAGTCTACAAACATTCAAATACCTGAAATTGTATTATTTCACAAACATACATTAACTATAATTAGACACATCTTATTTATCTGTAAATATATCCCATTATCCACTATTGTCTTTTTAAATGAGTTTAAGCACTTATCACTGACACATACAATTTAATGATTTCGGCCCATTTGATGTACCAAGATAACCAGCGTATCAGCACCCTAATTTTCATGTCATGTCATATACTATACTCTTCTAGTTTCCCAGATAATGGTATTTGATCTGGGAACATAGATCACCTTATGGCCAGTTCTGTATATAATTAACGCGGATCTTAAATCCGCTGCAGAAGCGAAGGAAATTACGGAAAATCATCTTTGTACACTCCTAACATGCTTAAATGCTTGTTTGGGCGTGCGAGCCCAAAACTCGCATCTTTTACTGCGCTCAGCATGAGCCAGAGCGTTGTAAATCGAGGCAACATTTGGCCTTCCGGGTATGCATGTACAAGTCCATTCATTTTGTAGAATTAGTCCAGGTTTACAATATTTTGTATTTCCTGTCGTAGCATGTTGTAAACTCTCGGTCGCTAGGGACATTAAAACATGTGCGACCCAAACCCAGCGATTTGAGAGTGGTAGGCCGCCAAGGGCTGAGTGCGTGGTACCGTTGTATATCACACTAACGAGAGAGAGAGAGAGAGAGAGAGAGAGAGAAAGTGTCATTGCGGTACCGATCTTTTGTAGCTTAAGTTAGATTTTATGATTTCAAAATAAAGCAGTCTCAAACTAGAATCCGAACCGAACACATCTACTCTACCACACAATCCTCAACTTCCTTCGGCTAGTATCGCTCTTGGAGCTCACCAGCAGTTTCTCTTGCGTCACCTTCTTCAAGAAGTACAAGACTCTCGTGATTGCAAACTTTTACACAAACACAAACTTTTACACAAACTTTTACTATGCATACCAACTCAATCATACATTTCCCTTTTGCTCATATACGTCTCCACTCCCTCTAGCATAGCTTGCATTTCAGGTCTATCTTTCTCTACGAGAGTGATATCCAGATTGTAAAGCTTTTCAATCTGATTGTGACTGTACAGTGGCGATTAAACCGCGCCCGAATGCCATAACCGAGGACGGGAATAATGTAATCTGGTACTCGGACGCTTCGATAAAGGGGGCATTGGAATTCACGGGCCAAACTGGAACGAATCAATTGCCGTTGGCAAAGCCCCCTCCATAACTCAAGCAGAAATCATGGCTGCCTTAATAAGCTGTACAAGGGTAAACGCATCTATATAATGACAGACTGTGAAGCGGCACTAACGGCTCTTCGTGATGAGCAGTGTAAGTCAAGGGTAACTTGAAATTGCAAAAATGTTCTCAAGAAATTGGGACAGTAAACTCACAATACAGTGGGTGCCCGCGCACCAAGGTATTGCAGGCAATACTAAGGCGGATATGCTAGCCAAGATGGCAGCGGAAACCACCATCCATGGCCATGAACCAACCTGTGGATTATCAAGGTCCACAGTGAAGGAATGGATCAAGAATTAGAAGCGTGCTAGTCACGAGAACGCCTGGAGGGACAAAGAGGGTCCAAGGCAGGCCAAGAGGCTGCTAGATGTGTCACACAATAGAGCCCGAGAAATTATAAAGCTGAAGAAAAGCGATATTAGGCTACTTGTTGGCCTACTGACAGGTCATGCCGAGGTCTTGTACCACCTAGCCAATATTGGCAAAGGCGACCTCACAAGCTGCAGACTATGTAAGCCGGAGGTGGAAACAACCGAACACCTACTCTGCACTTGTGCATCCCTAGCACCGGAAAGACTTTATTTGCTAGGCAGCGAACAGCTAAGCCTTGCTGAATTCAAAGGGAAGTCGGTCTAGGAGATTCCAGCCTTTTCAAAGGTGATCTCCGTTATTGACCCATAGTATTGGTTTATACACAATAGATCAAAGCTGAACGCAGTGCTAGGTGGCGTTGACCGCCCAGGATTAATTGAAGATATCCAGATTTTTTATTTCCATATACGCCACCATCCTGTCGTTTCCTAGTTACTTAGTTTCCGAGTAAAAGGTGAGTTTACGCCTCTGTCTAGACACTCAAAACTCGAACATGCATATTTGTACTGACCTGGGTGACCTAAGTAACATATGTAAATCACAATGTAAGTCTACATTCATCATTTTCTCTTTCTAATTAATGCAATTCGTGAATAACATCCTATATCTTGCCTGCCAATGGTTATTTATTCATATTGATGTCAAAGGCAGCAGTCATTCATCATGACAATCATTTGCATCTCCCGCACAATTAGCAAATTTTGTCCGATATCATTCTGTAGATATAGTGGATGAAAACTTAATTAAACTAATTACATTAAAAGTCACATATACATATTTTAACATTTGTATAGAATTTCACATTGCATTTAAAGAATTAAATATTGACCTTTGGGAACCAGTTCCTGCAACAACTGATGATGCACTTGGCATGGTAGGAAAAGCATTGGATTTATTCAGTATCTTAAAAAATATTGTATATATTTTCTGATTGAAATTCATTGCACAGGGAGCTAGTAAATTCACCGCGGCAAAATCACCGCGGAACAATCATCGCTACTAAATCACCGCTGGTAAATTCACCGCATAAAAACTCACCGCGGTGATTGGGTAGTAAACAAAAGTATTACGTACATATATAATTAATTTAAACGAAATTGACGTCTAACACGAAGGTGTCCAAGTTAAGACAATCAGACTCATATGATATGTTCATATAATCGTAATGAAAATAAATCAGCTGTGAAATGTGAGTATACAGAACTTTATTTTGGTGCCCGGGTTCCTCACCGAACTAACAATAAGCGTTAAGAAGTTAAATGCTCAGCATTTCCTATGCACATTCGTAGATGTGTATCATTGGTTATCAAACCGTTGTTGATAGAACTTGTTTGCTAATTAATTGCGAGATATTCCTTAAAAATGATTGAAACTCTTACAGGGCAGAAGAAGTTGCTCATCTAGGGGCACTTGTTATTAAAGAGCGCGAAATTAAGGAGACACGGAGGGCGGTGATTTTTCTTAGTGGTGAATTTACTCGCGGTGATTTTTCTTAGCGGTGAATTTTTGTAGGTCCCATTGCACAACACGGAACATCGACTAACATTGTTATGAGCTTTATTCAAATTCTTTTCAATGTAATCAGCCATATTTTCAGCAAGTTTTATGTGCAAAACTTGGTTTAAAACATTTTCCAGAGTAGTTTCATAAAAATAATTAACTTTTTAAATACAAGAGCTCTTAACAAACGGCAATTTGTATAATTCTTAGAAGAAACTGAAAAATATTCTGACATACAACAACATGTGATGGCTTATTATTAGTACTGGCCAAGTTTATCGATTTATATTATTAAAAATTATTAAAAAATCATTGGGGTTGACTGATTTAATGTTTCTATGCATCATTTTACAATATTTTAATGAATTGAATAAAAAAAACTTCAAAACGTGGGCAAAACATATTTATGGAGAAACTCGATAAATATGCAAAAGATATAAAGTATTTTCCCCAAGTGCAAAAACATTTTAAAAACACCATCGTTTTTGAATACTCACCCTTTTAATCCTTCTTCTTCTTGCTGATTTATGGCTGGATTGGCCTTTTAATCCTTGTTTGAGATTTCCTTGTTTGAGAATTTCTTGACACTGTTCATCATTTCGTGAATTGTTTTACATATAAATTTATTATAGAACTATGTGAGTTAGTTCTAAAAATCTGTTAGTAATATTAATGCATTTCAGAACTTATGGGCGGAACAGCTACTGCAACTCCCAATCCTTCAAAATTAGGAATAAGTGATAGTACTCCTGTTTTTTTTACAAATCTAAGGTGTTGTAAGCTTTTTCATTTTTAATAATTGTACTGTAGTGCTTTATTTGTGCAATATATGATTTATAAAAACAGTTCTGGACTTTAACTTGTGTTCAAATTTATTATTTATTTTATGTTAACAACTTGACAACATGACAAGTTTCAATCTATTTATAGTCATTTTCTTTCTACAAGCAAAACATGCCCATGCACCTAAATTTGTTGTTTTTATAAAGTTCATTATCAGATAAAATTCTTCTGGTTGCTTTTTCATTTTAAATCCCACAGCATGTAAGTTACTCGACCAATACGTAGATAGACGGTCGTTTTCTTATTGTAATTATTGTCATATAGTCATGGATTTGTGGCGTTTCTCGCCACACTTTGGCATGCTGTAGATTTAGCATTCGTGTTTCTTCAACTACTCTTCTAAACCTTTTTTTTTGTTTGATTTGCCGAGCATCGACTGCTATGGTCATTAGCGCTATTCAATTCTTTTTCAATGTAATTAGTCATATTGGAGGCTAGTACCATTGATAAGAAGAAGAATTCACTTTACTATGCGTCCCCACCGAGAATCGAACCCGGGACCTCATGGTCAGTAGCGATAGACCAGACCACTGCGCCACTTGGCTGGATATGCATTTTGTTTTGCTGGTTGAATTGATTTAAAACAAAGTATGGCAGAGCCTCCTTTCAGTCTACCATTTCCCATGTTTGCACGCTTATTTACAGTGAATCAGTCACGAAACATAATGTCGTTATTGTTGCGAGTTTCAACTAGAAGCGCCATATCAATTTTCACATTAGCCACTATAATCCATAATAGGTGTTTCTTGTTGTTATAGTCGTTAATATTGTTGTACAACATTTTAATGCACTTATCCATGATTACTTAAAATGACAACTTGGCGACCAAAAAGGGGTTCTGTCGGGAAAGGGCAATCAGACTCTAGCATGTCAATCATAATTATGTACATATAGTTTCCATTAATAAAGTTTACGACAGTGTCTATTTTAAAAGTGTCTTGAAATGTTCGTCGCAATTTCTTAATTAGTACCTCTCTGTCCGAAAATTTGTCTGAGTTTATTGTTCTGTAATAGGTTTCCACGACATGATCGT
>WSZQ02098599.1:0-11445 GCA_019419845.2 Weissflogia rhopalogaster
ACCTCCTTAGTATTTAACACTAGAAAGACGGAAAGTTTGTATATACCTATTAGGGCCGGCGCTAGGGTCCTCAGTGCCCGCATGCAATTTTTGTCCCAGCGCCCCTTATCATTTGTAAACATTTTAACAGTTTCTTATCATTCAAATTATATATAAGATTACATTAAATTTTTTTAATTAATATTTAAAAAATCCGGATTTAGTACACAAAATATTGGATATAATGGTTTAACATCTATTTCTGCACATACATCATTCTCAATGATAATTAACGCCAAACTATTTAGCCTATCTTGTGGCATATTTGTTCTTAGGTATGTTTTAAACAATTTCAATTTAGAAAAACTACATTCGCCGTTTGCTACACTAACAAGTAAAGTTATTAGTATTTTTAAGGCAATTAAAAAGTAAGGGAAAGGTAAATTATTGGATATAATATAATTAAGAATATCAAAATGTTTTCGAATATGGAAATCATACAAAACTTTATCACAGCTTTCGCTTTCTTTCCTATTCACTCACTTTTACTTACTCTTGTCTACTCTCTCTCTCTCTCGCTCTCGCTCTCTCTCTCTCTCTTTCTTACCTATCGCTATCGGAGGGAACTTACTCAGCCATTTCACCACCACCCTTATGCCTCCCTGCCTGTATTTCGCAGAGCTGGCTTGAGAGGTTGAATGTATTTCTACTCATTCTGTCTCCAGCTCTGAGTAAGATCACATTCATTTTTCTTTACCGATATTTCTTGCATGTAATCGTGACTAAACTTGTATAACGTGTACTCCATTTTGAACTACTGATTTGCAGATCATATTTGATCAGCGCAGATCAGGACAGATAAGAACATATCAGGACAGATCAGATCAGCTCAATACAGAACTGGGCAGAGACCATCAGGGCAAGACTGGTCAAATTATTCATGGCAACATAAAAAGAAATTATGAAGTATCATGACAAGTCAGATCTGGGCAGGCTAAATCGTGTTGGCTCAGATCATATTTGATAAAGATCAAGATAGATCTGCAGCGTACAAAACTGCGAAAATCAGATCAGGTCGGCACACTTCATATTACATCAGGATAATGAGAACATAGTATGATAAGTCAGATCAGGGCAGATCAGATCAGGAATTAGGTCCAATACTTTAATTTGGGGTTTCTTATGAATTACAAATTTAATCAGACTGCGAATTAAGTTCAGAATTGTTTGGCATCTTTTGTTATCATATTGACTTCTACTAACCAAATTTAATTTAATCGATCCTACTTTCATCTAATATGATAGGCTTATCACTTAACCTAGTTTATGTTAAATTACATGATTTTCAATGAAATAAAAAATTCTCTAATAATTTACTATATACTTTTATTTTCTATGAAACTACTAATATAATCTTCATACATGATTAAATGAACAAACTTTATAATATTTTCAAAGATCAGCAACAAGACCCTCCATGTAAATCCCTGGAGCTAGTTCCAACTTCTGCCGCTGGTTCTGATCCAAGCAGTCGAAGCTTTTCGCCTTTCGGAAACTGTTTTGCCGGCTGTCAAACACTAAATTCTCTTGCTTATATCCACGCATATTTTCAATCGACATTCCTCTACCTTCCATCCCACGTTTCATGGACTCCCGGTTCGTATTCGTCTTTCTAAGCATCGCTTGAAAGTTAAATGGAGGATCATCTTCGTCCGACATGTTGTTTCTCTGTCCAATGGTTCGTAGCTCGGCTATGGGATTTACGCGATTCTCTTTCTGACTTGGAGAATATCCAGTTGATTTTAAGTGATTCCGCTGATTATTGAACGTGTTCTGATTGTTTACGCTGCTAATGTTACTCGAGAAGGAGTTGGAGGGGTTGTAGGAATGCCGTGGTTGGATGTTTGGTTTTTGGTTAAATTGAATGTTCATCGGTGGTGCGGGTGGAAAGTTACTGTCACGGAAAAGCGTTCTAGCAGAAGATGGCTCTGTCGGTTCGACTGGTATCGAGGAGAGACGACGGACAGGCTCGTCAGGATCACGTGAGTAGGGTAGGTTGGTAAGTGGTTCATTAGGTCTGTGTAAGGTAGATTTCAGCTTAAGATTCTTTGAGTAGGGTTTATTAATAGCGCTTTTAGATTCTTGTAAAGTATTTGTGATCTTAGAAGAGATGTTCTCACGCCATTGGAAGGGTGCATCCCAGTCTTCGTCTTTATCTAATGCGACACTAAGGTTAAATTAGATTAAATAGTTACCTATCTTAAGTTCTTTTATCTTAACCTAAATTTACACGGACTTACCCAGGATTAGAGAGTGGATCACACATGTAAGATGTATCAAAAAAAGGGATGTCAACCAATCGAAATGGTAGTTTTAAGACAGATGGTTTAATTTCACCCAACCAACCTTGGGGTTTGGCATGACGATCAACAAGGTCTAGACCGATGTTATTATTGTATTTTTGCAAACCACACACTACTTGTTGATTAAACAAATGTACCTAAAAGGGTCCACACCGTTTTAATAAGGATGTCTAGGGGTTACTTACAAACCTGTTGCGAAAAATTAAACATGTCATGGTAGCGTGCTGCGCGATATTGTAGCAAAACTTGGAACATTGATTTGGCCTTCCACTTTGATGCAAAAATTCTTATAAACTTGCATGTGGCAGCATCCATTTTCTCTGCAGGATTCGTAATCAGAGGCCCATAGGCTTTCCTACTTGCTACCCCACGATATGCTACAATGAAGATTGTCTAGTATATTCAAATTATGTTTCTTATAAGTATTCTTTTGCAAGGCCTAGGAGAGGTTAAGCCGAATTAGGATAGATCAAATCAGGTTGGACCAGGATACGTCAAGTCAGATCTGATCAAAGCAGCATAGTATTATATTTTGAAGGACTGAGGAGATCAGGTCAAAATAGGACAGGACAGATCTGAGTAGTACAGATAAGATCATATCAGGACAGGACATGTCTCCTCATATCAGTTTAATACTGTTGTGACAGGTCTGGGTAATATAAATCAGATCAGGGCATGTTATCACCGATCAGGTCTGGTTAACTTAGGACAGATCAGCAGTCATATCTGATCAGGTCACACAAGTACCTAACAAAATTGGACATAACAGAACAGGTCTGAACAGTGCATATTAGATCAGAACAGGAAAAATCAGATCAGTCCAGGAAAAATGAAATTTGATCGGCAAAAGTAATATTAGATCTGATCAAGACAGATTAGAACAGACTGGGAGAAGTTAAAAGAGCACAGGGTAGTAGGTTAGGACAGGTCAAATCGGTCTAGATCTGATCAGGCCAATTCAGGCCAGATAAGTTTATAGTAGGGAATATTAGATATGATGATTATGGTTACTTATAGGTTAGAAATTTAATCAGATTGCGAATTAACTTCGGAATCGTCTTGTTCGTTGTCTAGATTATCGAGATCCTCGTCGACAACTAAAACAATTTCGAAGTTATATAAAATAACGCTAAGCCTAAAATACATTAACGATACCTTTCTGAAGAACTCTTGCTGCCTTGTCCTCCTGCTCTGCTTCTCCTGAGAGTGGAATATCTTTTACTGCCATATTGTCTTGCTTAAACTTCTTCTTGACGTTCAATTTTGCAAGGAACCCTCTCATCATCGACTGAATCTTAATAATCTTCTTAACCTGATTCTCATAGAGACGGGCCAAGTACTCTTCGTTATAGTACTTGAGGAATACTTTAGATTTTCCAATCATCCAACCTTCCATTTTCAAACGAACGAGTAGTAGGCGACAGTTGTCTTTGGAAACTTCAACATTTTCATCAAAGTCAAAAGCGAGGAACTTGTACCGACGTAGGAACTCGGAGAAGGGGATCCTATGAGGATAACCTTTTTGTCGGGCTCTAACTGTATCCACTACAGCCATCGCACGTAATTGTTGTTTAACGATCTCCATGTGAAAACCACGTGGTTGACTATCTAGATCCGAACGTAGGCAGCGGACGAAATGTGTCCCTCCTGCTGATCCACCAACGGATAACTCTTTTAAGAGGTTTAAACATAGGGACCTGAAGGTGGCTACAGTAGTACGCATCTTGGTAATTTGAGAGAATTGTTGATCATTGCCTCCCTTCAGATTATCTTCATCTGACGATGATGAGAATTTTAACCTGCTCTTACTCTTCGGCAGGGAACCATCAAAAGATGTTAGGAGATTGCCTGTTCGTGTCAATTTTCCGGTAAATAAGGCTTTCACATGTTTATTTCTAGAAAGTCGAAGGGTTTCTATAACCTCGGGTGGGAGGAAATCACGATTTCTATCAGGCATCTCTTTAGCGTTGTAAGTAACTTTTCCGGTATAGTGAGCCACGGAGAATTCCAAAGGAGAAATTACATTTATATGGTTTCTTTGTGGTGTCTTCAGATAATCTATATGAAGAAGTTCTCATTATTGTATAGTGTAAGAAAGGAAGAAGTAATACAGACCTATAATGTACTCTCCAGTGTTGGCCATCTTGGAAGCGTCATCAATGAGCATAAGTAAACCCTCAGGTTTACCAAGGATCTCATCCAGAGTAGCCTTGTTGTCATAGAAATGCAACGGGGTGAAGGGAACATCTTCTTCGTTCATTTCTAAACATTCCCAGGTAAAGACCCTTTGAACAAAATGGTAGTGGAGTTGTTCATTGAAACAGTTTATGAAGAGTTGTGTCAAGTGGTTCTCCTTGAAACACTCAAAGCCATAGATATCCAGAAGACGAACAGAAAATTTGTCTCCACTAAAACATATCAAGATAGAGGACAGTCCATTTTATGAGCAGGTCTAAAATACTAACAAAATGGTACGACCATAAGATAACCTATGATTAATAAAATTGATAATATAGTCAATCATGTGACTATACATGGTATTGGCAAGGACATCGCGAGCATCCCTGGCTTCATCACAACTGTGCCTCCTCCTAACAGCAGTCCCTTTCTTAATTAAGCAATAGTTGGTCAAAGACCATACCACCTTTTTCTCATCAGCCTCCATTAAGTTAGCAACAGAGGCAGCAACATCTTCATTTTCAATTTCTGCGACTCCCTGGTCATTCTGATAGAACTTCACATCTCCAATTAGTATAGTAGCTGCTAAGACTCTGTTGATCATATCAATTTGATCCCCGTCAAATTCGAACATTTTGTAAATACTCTGTAAGGTCTCCCATTTCTTAACATTGACAGTCGGGTTATCCCGAGGTTTAGTCCTCGAGGTGTTCTCATCGGGGATGCGGAGATATCTATATCGTCGTCCCGGGTTCAGATTATATTTGTCCAAGTTGCCGTTGGCTTCAATCCCGTCGTAGAAGTAATAAAGCATGTGGTAGTTGGACTGGGACATGTCAACAGACGAGATTCTCCATTTTTCAAGTTGATTCATGGTGAAAATTGCCCCGGAGACTTTCCCAGTGCTTCCAAAAGTCACTTCTGTTTTTAGGACCGCTCTGGTTGAGTAGTCGTTATATGGGGTTGAGGCATGGGTGAAAGCATGAATCAGTTTCATGGCGTCTTTCAAACGATTACTATTGATGTTATCATTTTTGCCCACGTAGAGTAAGTGGTCCAGGAGATGCATAAAGTTGGTGGTCTTCCCAGATCCACTCTCACCACCTAGAACTATGTTTTGCGGGATATTTTGGTGCAGAGCGTCTTGGTAGGCACCCTCGGCTATGGTGTAGATATGCGGAGAGTTGTCTGATCTGGATTTGCACTTGTATTTTTTGTGATACTATAAAAGATAACTTCAATAATCTTCAAAGAACTTAAATAAAATTATCATGCCGATGATTGTAAGGGTAATCCTAGAGGCAGAGCTAGATGGAAGAGAATGGGAGATCATTAGTTATGGATGATTGCTTAAAGGATTAATATGTACCAAGTCCCAATAGGAGAAGAGGAATTTTTAAATGTCTTCTTGGATTGTCTTAGTCCTTTCATATTTTAAAGACCAGGGAGCTATGAAGCTGTTTATGGTAATGTTGAAATTAAGACAACACATACCTCTTCCCCATAAATTTCTTGCTTAACATTAGGGTTCAAGACAAGAAGAATGTTCCCAATAAATGTATGGAACTGTCCCAGCTTTACCCTGGCTTGCAGTTCATGAAGAACACTCTCTTCTGAAATCTTTTCTAAAGCCGCTAGATCTTCAACATACATCTGCTGCATGTCTTCATCTCTAGTTTTCTTATACAAGTTCGTTAGGACTAAGGTGTTATTACTGGTAGTCTTCATGTTCTGATCAATCTCCGAGAGTAACACCTTAATTTCTTGTGATAACTAAAACACTTTCCTTCAGATACCTTACCTACTTACTTCATTAAACTAAGTTCAAGTTTATCTAAAGTATGATCTTAAACATTTTGAAGAAGAGGTAGGTTATTATGAATCTATATATTTTGACCCTTAGCATAAATACTTACATGATAATTATTTTCAGGAACTTGTTCCAAGAAGGGATGTTCAATAAGCTCCATAATAAAAGGTCTATGCTCAGGATTCTTTACCAAACACTCATTAACAAAGTCATTGAAAGGTTCAGACCAATTTGCTGGTCTGTATAAAGTAGGGGGTGGGTTTCTAACAATCTGGAACATAGCCCTGGTGGGATGCATATCCGAGAATGGTGCCTTGCCATCTCCTAGTTCTATAGCGGTTATACCAAGAGACCAAACATCAGCTCTGTTCCCATAGCCACTATCTTCATCTTGAGGAGTACTTGTTACAACTTCGGGGGCCATCCAACAGGGAGATCCCAAACGGGTATCACTCTTCCCAAAAGTGCTGCTAAGATGTCTAGCCAATCCAAAGTCTATCAACTTGACCTCACCCTCTTTGGTCAGTAGAATATTGGAGGCTTTGATGTCTCGGTGCATTACCCGATGTTCATGAAGGTGTATAATACCCTAAAGAAGGAAAATTCCGAGGTAAAGTTCCGTAAATTCGAAAATTAGTATTATATGAGTACCTTGATAACTTCCTTCATAATAAAGGCTATATGTTCTTCTGACATCCTTCGATTTTTATTTAGGAGACTATTAACCAAATCCAAGACAGTACCTCCTTCACATAACTACAAAAATGTTTAAAAATTTTAAAAAGTTTAAAAATACTTGACAATACAAGCGAATACTTTACCTCCATAACAAACCACACGACATCCTCCCGATCCTGAACCTTCCTGTAAGTCCCATAAAAATCCGGGAAATTGGGATGGGTAGTAAACTCCTGTAGAACTCTGTACTCTTCTTGGATGTAAAGAAAAGTCTCCCTACTGACTTTAAGCATTTTTATGGCAACTCTTCGATTGTTGGTCTCTGTATCCCGAGCTGAGAAGACTTTACCACAGACACCAACTGCTAAGCAATCCTCGAGGACAAATCGATCCTCGGGATCGGGCAATTCCTCAATCTGCAACTTCTTCATCGTTCCCACTTTTAACGTAAACATGTACTGGACTGATTGAAATCTGCCAAGAGACTAAACTAATACAAAATAATACTGCATTGTTCCTTCCCTTGTCTAATTTAATTATTCCAGGTAGAGAAGTTTAAGGATTCATTTAATTCGTCCTCGACCTGCCACTGAGATTAGGGATAATCGTATTTACACTTCTTGGGATTCGTGGCAATAAAGCCACAGAGAAAAAACTTTTTTTAAATAGTGTTAAATCCTGTAGTAGTGTTAATTATTTTCAATATTAGTATAGATTAGATTAGGTTTGGTTTATTTGTCCAGAAAAAAATAATATCAGAGTTAATAATCATTTATTTAATACCAAAAAATATTATAATATATTTATATTATATATAATTGTTACAGATTATATAATAGTTTATTTACAAGTATAACAAATTGTGGCAGGAGCCGAAGGTGGGTACTACAAGTAAGTCACTATGAGCCCTACAAATCTGCTTCAGCTATGAAACTACTATGAACTCATTATATTGCTTCCTTGTCTAGAACTATGGTATCTACCAATACTGTTATGATTAGTCATAACTTGTGTATATCAATTAATTAATTGATATAATGTGCATATTATAAGACAGGAATAGAAAATGGAATATTCTTCTCCGCCATTATACATTTAATTGCGGCCAGGCCATCTCCTTCTCCTCCCAGCCATTTCTGCGCTGATGGTGGAATGGACAGTATTGCTTTCTCCTCTACCCTTCTCAGTCCTGTGCCAAATAATCACAAATGCTCCCTCTCGACATTGTAGCCAAACAAGGGGAATTCTAACTCAATTTTACGTGTTATTTTAGATGGGCAAAAAATCGGCCAAAAGTGGTGGGGGTAAAAAAAATGTGACCAATGAGAATCGATATTACTGATATTAATCCAAGGGCGTTTAACCAGGACGCTTTGGAGATTTTTTTTTTGGAAGAGTAAGAACGTATGGATTTCGCGACAACAATCTCACCTCATCTTAACAAATATGTCGACAAAGCACTTGCGGGGAGCAAATTGTGAGAAATGTTTATACATGCGAGAAGTATGAGTGAAAAGCTTAAGCGAAGTAAATGTACTATTTCTCGATTAAAGTTTATTATTGTAAATAGATTTGTAAATATTGTTGAAAATATATTATTTTATTCATGTAAATATACATGTGTATTTTATTAAAATTAAAACTTCCTGGAATATTAGAAAGTAATATGTGATGTTTGCATAATTTTACTTTAGTTTCCTACTTGGTCACGGGACGGCGTTAGACCAAACAAGTCGCATAGAATAGCGCATCTTATATGATTTGTGATCAGATACTATCGGATGCCTCCCAAAAACCGAGATGGCACGAGCAAACGCGACGCAGAAAGTGAGTGCGCACGATCAAGGCGCGTAAATTCAAAATGCCTACATGTCCGCTACAAACTTTTTAATATTTTCTTATCATGCAAATTATATATAAGATTACATTACATTTTTTAATCAATATTTAAAAATCTGGATTTAGTACACAACAAATTGGACATATATCATTCTCAATGATAATTAACGCCAAACTATTTAACTCATCTTGTGGCATATTATTTCTTGCTTAAGTTTTAATCAATTTCAATTTAGAAAAACTACGTTTGCCGTTTGCTACACTGACACTAAGTAAACACTAAGTAAAGTTATCAGAATTATTAAGGTAATTAAAAAGTTGGGGAAAGTTAAATTATTGGATATAATATAATTAAAAATATCAAAACGTATATAACGATAAACGAATATGAAAATCACTCTTCTGAAAAATATCCCGGAAAGCACACAATTCATCAAATAACTTTATTGTATTTACATCCATACTATCGCCTTCCTTTAAAATAATCTCTAAATCGTTAAAATATTTTCATAAAGATTCATTAGTAATTTATTTAATTATTAATTATTCAAAACGATCGTTTGTCGAAGACATCGCAACACCTAAAAGCGTTTAAAATACATTGATTTTAAATTTATCTAATTTTGTTTTTGTTTGCCTCGGCGGCTCTTTCAAACGTAAAATTATGTGTGGCATCTACCGATATCACATTACAAACAAAATATGTAATATGTAATATGCTGATAAAGAAATTCATATTAAATAACAGGAAAACCACTTCTGGAAAGTTTAGTCCAAAGGCATGTTTTGTATAGATTAGATGTAAATTTAGGAAACCGAAATAATTTTAGAAGGCGTATGCTCAAGGGGCGTATCGATAAGCAAAGCGCGCGGGCGAAATATGTGCACCACACGATAAGAGAGTAACGAACAAACAAGTAACGGAAAACGCAAGTGCGTACGTGACTTAAGCAATGCTTAGAAAAACACGCGCCATGCAGATGGTGAGAATTACAACACCGCGTTGGCGGAAATCCGAATATATTGAAATGACCGAGGGGCAGTAGGAAGTGAGTTAGTAGTTGTCGGGTAGTTGCTTGGGTAGTAGCTCTTCGTTATTAAACAGTTGCAAATCAGTCGTCGATACTGACACTCGTGGTAGTCACCCCGTACGGTCCGGTCACGCGCGCTATAACGTCAATCCTTAGTTTATTACTATTTTTGTAAAGACTTGAGGAATGCGTGTTATGTAACGTTGAGACTGGAGATCTGTGAACGTGGTGTAGTGAAAAGTACACTGCTTCAAGTAATAACAGAGTTTATTACAAAGTAACAAGTGTAAGTGCCGAACACTGCTGACCGCGTAGACGTAGACCAAAGAGAAGACGTTGTGTTCGTGAGTGTGATCAAGAACCAAGTGAAAGAAGTTAGGAAAATATTAGAAGTTCAGAGCTGCTCTTGAGGGGGTTAAACTTTGGAGGTTGTTAGATTATTAGCGGCGCTGATCACGATGTATGATGATTGGTTAGTTAGGACTTAAGTAGGATTGAGGGAGGTACCAAGCCGAGCGAGAGAGACTCATGCCGGTGCGCCGCTGGCTGCGACGGGACTGTGCAAACCACCAGCCAGCGGCGGAAAAAGACCTTAGAGCCATAAATCAGCAAGAAGAAGAAGAAGAAGAAGAAGAAGAAGAAGAAGTCCGCGGGGACGCACGTGCGCTGTAGAAAGTCCGCCGTTCGGAGAAGTGCAATCGAACAGCGAATGGTACCACGGTGCTATAAAACGAACGTGTCTGTCCAAGGGTTTTAAGCTTTAGCGGGGACCATGTCGGGACGAGCAACTCTAAGAATGAAAAGTAGAAGCACCATAAAGCAATAAAAGTAATAGGAAAGCCTAGAAGAGTTTACAGAACTGGAAGAAAGACATTTGTGACGGCCGAGATTTTACACAGCTTTACGAAAAATGTGCATCGCAGATCCGTGGGTAGAAACCCCATAGATTATTTCTAAATTTCGCAACTTAGAAAAGCAACCACTTGGCTGGGGTATCTTAACGAGGAAGTTAATACGAGTATGAGTGTCGGAACTTTAACCCAACCAAAGTCTACCAAGTTATGCTCAAGACTGAATATATTTTTCCAAAAACCAAAACAAGTTTACAAAATTCCTACTGTATACAATTCTACACATGACTGATAAGAAGTTAGCAGCGAGCCTTCCAGCAGCGAGATCAAATTGCCTCATTTAAAATAACACGTAAAATAAAAGTTTGACATTCGATACTGGAGCTTCCAATATATTATAGATTGTATTATTGCAATCAGATCCGGAGTCTTCGTTTTGTAATAAAATCACAAAAAAATCAACAAATACGTCAATGTAAGTATCATTCCGTTAGGTTATTGGCAATTTACAATCAACGGGTTAGAGATTACTCCGCGCTTCATAAAATTATATTGTGTTTGACCTCTATCGATAGATAATGAAATGACTCATCCAAATTTGTTAAAATTAAATTAATTAAAGTGCAAATTGATGATTTAATACCGGCCCAACGCGCTACCACTGCGCCACGGAGACCCCGGGAACCCGACCTGGAACTTCGAATTAACTCTTTCCT
>WSZQ02098610.1:0-11443 GCA_019419845.2 Weissflogia rhopalogaster
GTTCGAAAATGCATTGCTCTTATCTTGGCCTGAGTTTTCATGTGCGTGGCCTGTTTTGTAAATGTGATTTTGTTGTCGAATTCAATACCAAGATATTCAATTGTTTTTTTTCCGCATGTATGATTACGTTGTCTATGCTGAGGTTTGAAGTCGCCGGTGTTGTCTTATGATATGATATAAACAGATGACATTTATTTGGGGAAATGCAAATATTTATTATAATAAAGAGATTTCGATGAATTGAAATGATTTACAAAGAGTGATAAAAACTATGCATTTGATATGAAATGAGCAAGCGATTAAGTAATATTTATCAGTAAAAATCACAAGATATCAATCTTTAAGTGTACGTATTGTAACATTCTGATATTTGCTGATTCTTACTTATATAAACTAAACAAGTTTTAAATGGTATACCTGTCGATAAAATAGATTTAGAGACAAATTACAAAAGATTCGATTAAAACGCTAGTTGAGATTCACAAAATGCTGATTTGTCAAATGAATTTGAATTTGTCAAATCTTATTTGCGCAATAACTAAACAAGTTTTTATATTCTATTTCCTTGAATAAAGCGATTTAAAGTGCATCTCGAAACATTAAGTTAATAATATATAAATATAGTAAAAATCACAAGGGATTTGTGTGTGCGAATGCATTATTGTTACATTCTGAGATTCTTTTAGTCTTACATCTATAAGACTTTAAACAAATATAGGTACCACTTCAGACATTGTCTAACTATTGTATCACTGTCAAATCACAAAAGCTTTGCATAAAAAACGTTAATTGAAACATAAGTAAGATACCTAAAATCTTACTAATGTCACAACCGAATCTTTTTTATAAACTGATATCTTTTGAGAAGATTTAAAGTAGATTTTGAAACATTTCAATGTAGAAAACCAACACAGTATTTGATTTTATATAAGAACGTATTATTGTGCCTTATTGTGTTTTACAAATTATAATTTACAATCAAAAAAGATATTAAATCATATGCCTTTTAACATCTCCATTTAAATAACTATATGAATTACAATAGACTTTACAGGTTTTAAGTCTTTAAGTCGTATCGCCTTTGAACAGATGCTACAGCTAACAGTAACACTTATGCCTTAAAAGGATTTAATTTTAAATCTAAGAAGTTTCCTTTTAAAATATAAATGTAAAGGGCTAAATATGTTGGTTGTTTCAAAAGTAAAATCCCAATTTTCCCAATCTCAAATGAAATATTTAGAAAACATTTATGTAAAACTCAAAATGATACGTCAAGAAAACAAGTGTAAAATCGTAGAAACAAAATTAATTTAAATTAATTTGATATTACCCCAACCAATATACATTATAGCGCAAGTATAAGGACGCACTATGTCATCCGGATTAATTGCCGGCGGCTGCAATCCACTCTTCTTAACTGACGGATTATTGAAGCTTCCCATATTCCCGAAGACACCCTCAGCTTCGCATTGCATAACAGCGCAATTGATATGTCGCGTAATCATTCCCCACTCATCTAGACGTTGCTCAAGAGTATTGTGGATAAAACAAATGCAGAATTCCTCCTCATGGCGAACCAGATTTTGCTTCAACTGAAATGTCTATTTTATTTCAATTAAACTTTTTTTAGAATTTCTTTCCTTACATCTATCAAATGCTCCTCAAAATAATCCGGCTCGTATATTACTAGAGTAGAAGCCGAAAAGTGTGTCTTACTGTTGACCTTCCGAGTGAATGCCACAAATGCAATAAAATTCATCCCGTAGAGCGTTTGATAACGTACCATGGAATGTAGTTTGTAGGCACCAGCAACAGGTATGTTTGGACATTTCCTAAAGATAAGAAACACATCGAGTGTGTGACATAAGTATAGACGTACCTAGAAGAAACTTACGTTGAGCGTAAATGATTCATAATCATATCCACTTCAACGGTAGGTGATCTTCCTGTGGTGAAGACCAATAAACACTCCACCCTGTGCTCTGAGTCCATCATGTTGCAAACCTCATCAGGAGTACTGCAAAATTTGACATCGATGTCCGGTATTGGTGGGACAAAGAGGCTGGTGTAGATGGTGTTCCTATATTCATTCCTTCTTGCATCACAGAATTTTATGCCCATCATACCGATACATATGAAGGACACGCTGGACCCGAATGCAATATCCTCCAAAAGAAACTCATAAACTGAAAGCAATAAAAATAGAAATTCATGAAATGGCCGAAATTTAGCTTTATCGTAAATTACTTACAAAATTTGCCCTGCTTATAATCCAAATTCGATATATTATAGTTAATAAATGGCGGAAAATTCACATCAAAGAATATTAAGGCACTTTTGATCTGAGTGTGGAAAAATCTTGGGCTGTGGCTGATTGTATGTGGCTTATGCCTGGAAAGCGTCACACATGTATCACTACAGTTGGTAAGTTGCCAATTAAAACTCATGACTCTAGATTCCATCTCCTTCTCGAGTGCGGATTTCCATTCAGGCGACTCCTTCGCAAGGTCCACATACATCAAGACCAAATGGTACATACTTAGGTGGTTGCACACTTTGCGTAAGATGTGATAAATATTGTCAAGTTTCAAAACAAAATTCCGTACAGATGGATCAAGTGTGAGATCAGTGGCAACTATCTCCAAGTTGAAGATTGGCGTAAACACATTACCTGGAATGAATAGTAAAGTGTATTTTGAAATCGGATTCATTGAAAAAACAAACTACAATCCCACTAGTTCCCATCAACTACATTTATCCCAATGAAGTCTTCTTTATGGAATGTGTGGCAGTTACCATATGGTTCATTAATCCAAGCTTCGCCTGATCGTCTCACCCTGAATACGCGAATTTAAAAATAGTACAGAACTTACCTTCAGAGTCTTCGGTCTCCGATAGTTGGCTCTTCAGAATCAGATTCTGGATATACTGGAAGTGCGAAATTAAGTTTGAATTCATTTTGATCGTTCACTTTTATGTGAATGGCTTCTTTGGGGTATTCTGTGGGAATGCCGGGAAATCCTCGTGTTTGGCACGCTTTGTTACTTCGTTGTACGACCGCTAGGTCTGAACAGTCTGGTTTAAACACTACAGATTGCTGACATGTTTCCGTCTCTTGCCAGAATTCAAATCGAAACTGCCTGAACTGCCAATATTTAACACTATCCGAACCACTAATATTTCAAACCACCAGAACCAACAAATGTTTTAACAAGTAAATACGTTCTTCGAGAAATATGATGTTTTTAAAGATTTTTACCACTTTGAACACATCCAACTTCGAAAGTGTACCTAAGTTGAATGGCGCATTTTTTTTGCAAGCAGTAATGCCTTGCAATTAATGTTTATTATTCCAGTAATGGTATACCACATACAGGTGGTATCACTTGTGTGTTTATGCAGTTGGTCTTTGGTTTTTGTAGTTAGGAAAAGACGATGAGATGTCCAGTAATTTATGTCTCTACACTGATGTAGAGACAAATTTTTGCAGCAGGCGAAGGTATCGAATGACGACTCACCGAACGACATGGTATACAAGACGAAATTAACGCTAGGCAGACATCGAACGAGCAAAATAACGAATTTCTAAAAACCAGAAAAGTACACATTAACTACAATACAATATTATATAATTAATGTAAGTTCCGGATCCTCATATCTTGACTAGTGATGTCAATTTTTCTCCTGTCAACGATTATTGGTGGAATTGATTAATCGCGGTCTCCGATTAATAATCGAAGGAACAATCGAGCGTGGTATTCGATTTTAATCGATTACGATTAATAACATAATCGATGGTTGCGCCATCTACTAGCAAATGCTCGTATTAATATACCTTTTACCAATTACTTCTGTGTTAATACAATATTTTGGAACTAGATTACGCATTATATGAAATACATGAAATAGAATTTCATATCAAATATGTTAACACTAACAAGAAAAAAACTTAAGGAAATAAATAAAATTAATATAGAAAAAATAAAATAGATATTCGTGCAAATAAATTCTCAAAAATTAAACTAATAGTACTTTTCATTATTATTTTAATTTGTGATTAATTTAGTTCTAAAAATATCAATAATGGATTTAATTCGGCTTGATAATTGATCGTTTAATAATGTGAGCGTTGCATTCAAAATTTGTACACATATACGTCAAATAAACTTATACCCAAATCAGTCAGTTCTGTAGCCGTCAACAGGCGTTTGCAGAGACATAGAGAAAAAAAAACATATTTGTGTGTACAAAGATATTCCGCCTAATTAGCGACCCAAGTTTGAGAAGACTGTAAATATACCAAGTTTTTGACACGTTCGTAGTGTGTTCTTAGACACATTTGCACATTTGTTTGTGAGAGTTTAATTATGAATCTCACGAAAACATGATCGGATATGCCATACTACTACAATTAAATGTATATGTGTATGTATATGTGCACTACACCACCGGGTAAAAATTTAAACCCTTGAAATTTGAAAATATGTTAGACGCCTATGAAATTACGGAGCAAAAACTTGTTTCATCAATACAAAAGTCGTGAACGCCCGTTCATAAATCCAAGTTTTGGCTTGATTATCACCAGAACCGTTGCTCCAAAGAGAGACAAATTTCCTATGCCTACAAATACTAAGGAAAAAATGAAGTCGGCTTCGTCACACATTTGTGTGTAGCTGTATAGGCATTTAGAGGCTGTGAGTATTTTGAATAGTTATTTGGTTGCGGTCCATGTAATGTGCACAAGTATACAAAAACCAGCCAGTTGACGCGAAACCGATGGAAACCAATGAAACGATATGTTTCCATTATGAGCGCGTTATTACAGATTCTACAAACTTTTGATCATCACTAACAGATGGCAGCACTGTTGCAAATCATAGAAAATAATCGAAAAGTCGATTAAAATCGATTAAGCCGATTATTATCGGGATCACAGATATCGATAATAAACGATTATTATCGCCCTTCGCAATAGATAATCATCGATTTCCGATTATTTTTTGACATCCCTACTCTGGACATGTGAAGTATCGATAAGTATCGAATGGATGTATCGATTTATCGGAGCCTATACATATTTGACATGCCAACCTTCTATCACTGCACTGAATGATGCTAATGTTAGAATATGGTAACTTAGGTGGAGTAAAAACAGGTTGAACTTAGCATCAATTGTGAAAAACCATATTGGAATATCTAATAAACTGAAAATTACCGATTCACAAATAAAAAGTCGTTCAGATGATTAACAATTTAATGAATATATGAATACATAATGTACATGTCGGTTTGACGCTTCCCACCCCCAGAGTTTTATTAACATGTTAGCAAAATAGCTTCTTTGATCGTGGTGCATCAAAGGTCGGATGATGGCGAGTCAGTGCGCTTCTTGGGGGGGCGGCGCTGCTGGAATATCTGCTGAATGTGTGTTCAGGGCTATGTTCGGGAGAACACAACGTCTCTGTATACTAAAATAATTTGTTTATCAAAAATATTATGCATGGTTACGCCGCCCCTCGTCATGCTTCGCACCCACCACACCTTCGCACCTGCCAATGTGCCAGTTGGTTGTTCAATTATGCTCATATAATACATACACAAACTTGACGAAGTTACGCACACGGACATATTTGTTAGTTTTCAATACTTTTTTTGTTTACCACAAACAACAACTTATACGCGAAAATAAGTCGCCCGTGACGGATTGAATACTGATTACAGAGGACCCCACGTATGATCAGAATACATTTCTTTGTGACTATATAGAGATTGCTTATTTGCACTTGGACATTGCTCATTATCAGCACAATGCCAGTTTCAACAATTATTAATTTCTATTTAGACATTGTTTTGGACCCAGCCGATGTTTCATCTGGAGTCCTCCGATCCGCCCCAAGTACACAGCAAAGACAGATAAACAGTCAACTTAAGTACGTTAGTCGCATTATGCCAACTACTAGAATAGTGAAGTGACGTAAAAAAGTAGAAAACCGAAACCAAGTTGCTTGTCCTATTGAACACACTCGCAAAAAGACATTGAAATATATGCTAATGTACAAGTCGTATGTACATTTTCTTAACCATCTTTATCATAAAGCCACTGTTGCGCCGCGCAACAACCAAGGAATAGAGAGATAGAGGCAGAGAGAGAGAGAAAGAGAGAGATAGAAGGAGATTGAGATAGAACGAAATGTTAAGAGGAGGTAAAAACATGGTAAACAGCCCGCTATCGTCGTCGTCGTCGTTGGTTGGACGTACGCCATTTAAATTTTGGCAAATGGCTTCACGCCGGTTATATTTGAATATTTATTTCATTTGGGAGGGGGCGTGTGGGCGTTGTTTCGAAAGCGGGGATGTGGAATGATCTCAATGACGCTGGATCGGCGTGACCTTCTTCAGTACGATAGTGAACGTGAAGGAGTGCGCCGGGGACGAGTGGGTGGTCGGCGGTGCCGAATGATGCATGGGACCGGGATGCGGGGGTGGCGGATGCGTGTGATGGTGATGGCTGTGATGTGGCGGCGCTCCAGTGGCCGTATGCTAATTGGACGTCGAGTGTTTGCCCTCGGAGGACGCCAGCTCGCTGGAGCCGCTCGAGCTCAGCGTTGTATTGGAGCCGTACGGATCGAGCGAACTTTGTACGGACATGGATCGTCCCTGTGCGTTGCGTCTCACTCGATTCGGGGACAGCTTTCCGGGGTCGACGCTTGCCGGATCTGCCTAAAACAAACTGCGGCGTGAAAGGCGCGAACAGGCACACCAGGTGGAGGGGCAATATATAACCTGGTAGGCGAGTGCGTTCATAATGATGCTGTAGGGCACCAGGCCGAGTGGGTGAATCTCGCGCATTAGTACGTTGGCGGGTATCTTGTGAAATTGAATGTACTCGAGAAAGTTGCCGATGACGTCCTTGAGATTTGTGTTCGGATTGCTGTCGCAGTACTTCTTGCCCCACATCAGCGCCGCCTGAAATTTCGTGAACTCGTCCGCCTGTAGCTCGTCACGTGCGAGTATCAGTCGTACCACGTGCTGCGGAAGCAGGGTGAACGAACCCAAATTGAGCACCTCATTCCCGTGCTCGTCGACAAATTCCAGCACCTTGTGTGACAAACAAACCATAAAAACTTTATATGGATAGCAAAGAGTTACCCCTTGCTCGACACTCTAGACTCTAGAACGTTGTGCTCGTTCTAGCTTAGGCACGCTAATCTGATCAGAGACGAGAGTAGTCTCTGTAGTCATTAATTTTAGGGTATTCAACCTTGTTCTTATTCTGCTATCTTTACAAACTAAATCAAGTTATTGGAGATACGAGTGTAATAAGGATTCGTCCACTTAAGTAAAAGGAAGACATGTGCTAATGCACGAATACTACACAATACTTCTGCACAAATTCATATCAATTGAAAGCATGGGAGCTCTGAAAGGAGGCAGGGATCATTCTAAGAGGGTGTCTAGTGGCACGTGCAAAATGTGCTCACCTTCTGGACCAGTGATTTGGTACATTTATATTGGATGTAACGCTCCGCGGAAGCGAGCAGCGCACACACCGTGTCCACATTGATGCAACACTGCACGAAGCCGGCGCAAGCTCTACGCAGTTCGTCGAGGCCGTAGTAATCCGCCGCATTCATTACACCTGAAATGGCACCACATGTGCGTTTTTACAATGTGCAGGACCCGCGTCCACAAATGTTCGGGGTGGCTACATACCTAGAAGGGTGCGAGGCTGGAGCGTCACGCAGCCGGTGTGAATGTACTCGATGAGCTGACGAAACACGTCCGGTTCGAACTCCTCGATAATGAGCGTTTGGTGCTGCTGCGACTGTGGCTATGCAAGAATAAATTAGTAACATGTGCGCCATCGGCGCAGCTTAGCGATCCCTCGCTTCGATTGCATGCACTGATACGTGAAAGAGGGTGGTGGACGCGGACATGCTGCATCGACGTCGGTCGTCGCAAAAAAACGCACTACGTGGATGGAGGGGTGCCAAAAAAACGACTGATGTCAACTACGTTTAAGTGGACACAGAGAGCAGCGAGAGAAAGAGACAAAGAGAGCAGTGCTCGTACTTGTACTGAATGAGTCAACGGGTGAGCAAAGAACACTAGCGAAAACGAGTGACCGGTAACGCCACACAATCCAAAAAACCAAGAAATGTAACGCAAAGTTTTATGTTCAAGTATTCTGCGAGTATTCGCAAAAGTTATTCGACGAAGTTTTAGCGTTAGAACTGAAATGCAATATATAAACGTGACGGAAGTGTCGGATGGCCGAGGAAGGTTACCTCTTGGATGGGAGCCAACTGCTGGGTGTAGCCTCTCTGATTGGGGGTGCACAACATTGCTAATTAGTTAAATTGTATCGAACACCGCCGACGCGACGCGACGGTGCGCAGCGGCAGCGGCAGATATCAACGCGGGCAGCCGTGTTAAGCTGGCAGCGGTAACGCTACAATTACCTGTTGCGACGCATTCTGCAGATTGAGCAGTGGCTCGGAGGAGCGCTTGAGGAAGAGGCGCAGTTTGTTCTCCCGCGCTGGTGCCTCCTTCTTACGCTGCGGACTGGGTGCCTAGAATGTGCAGAATGTTATGTGTTGCATATTAGTAAATGGCAATGGGTGGAACTGGGGCTGGGAGCAGCTAATTACTTGGTAGAGCATCTTGTGAAAGACGCGCGAGCGTGCCGCCAGTACCGCCTTGACGGCGCACACCGGCTCGCGCGTGTCCCCGACGAGGAACGTCACGTCGCACAGCTCCGGCATAGAGGCGAGGAACTTCATGTCCTCGGCGAGGCCGGTCTTGTTCTCGAACGTGCTTAGGTCGGGCTCAGCCTCCGCCATCGCGTTGTAGGTCGGCAGCAGCAGGCTCTCCGGCATCTGCGGCACCACACACGCAGCCATTGCTTATCAAACGTGCACGGAAACGCGGTTGGCGTTCGCAGAGACGGATGATAAATGTTTGCGGATATTACGCACTGCTTCCCTTCAACAGTTATTCGTTAATGATTCGAAAAAGGCGTGTCTCCGCCGCCGCCGCCGTTTGCAAAGCGCAAACAAACAGTTGCGTCTTCGCTGGGTGGGTGGTTGTTTCCAATCGGATTCGGGACAGGACATGCATGACAGACCTGGGTCAAACTGGGCCAAGGACAATTTAATCCCAGAGGCATAAACATCGCATCGAGACGTTCAAATTCACATTTCCGGGTCAATTGAATTTCACGGAAACACTTCCTCTTTGACAAACACAAATTCAATAATTATTGAAGCACGACCAAAAAACAAGAACACGAAAAAAGCAGCCTAAATGCTAACACAAGGCAAAATTAGACTTAACTTTTTAACAGTGCATCCCAATACAAGTATATTAAAAATGAATGTTTTAGTTAGTAGAAGTTTGGAAAAAATTACTATGAAGACGATCGTGAGAATGACATCCGAAAAGAAACAAACCACCGAAGACGAAAGTAGTAAAAGTCGGTCGTGAGAGTAATCGATAAACGTACCTGTTGATTTCAAATGTGCTCCTCAGAGTAGTTTCACAATAATTACAGAAAATGACAAACACACTGGACGCGACCGACACCTGCTTGCCCACACACACACACACACACCCACACCCACGAGCACGTGCAGAAAGGGACGTAGGGGGCGGCAAAACGCCGCTGTATGATTAGTGAATAAGGCGCATCATGATAACACGGCGAGAGTTATCAGCGCGGGAATTTTGGAAACTTGGAGCAGGCAGGTCTTGCTGGCACAGTGTGCGCGCACTGAATGCCAGCCTGCCGTCACCGACAGGATACGGCACCGCCACCGTGGTCACAGAAAACCTCAGAAACGGGTGTCAGCGAGCCGCATGCGTGATTCTAACGATTCGCCATGCGCATCCGGACGCGATGATAAGCGTGCGCGCGAACGCGAAAGGGACGCATACATTGGCTGTACTCGTATTCGCCTGTGAATTTTTGAATTGCAATTTATCGATAGATTGGAGTAGGGTGACAACATGGTAATTTGATTAGGCCTTAAGTGGGTGATCCTCTAGGAAGTTATGCACTGGTGCCCAGAGCAGTACTGCGAGTGATAACAACAGGTAGGCTACGGGAATGTTTAAATGATAACAGACATAGCTATGCTCAAAAATTCCCTGCGTCAAACAGGTTTGACAGCGATTCACTTTCGTCAATTCCAAGTATTCGTGTGGAATTTCCATGGATGACAAATACGCACAAGAATATCGCGGACTTTTGATTTGCAACATATGACGAACAAACTTGCAAATTCACTTTAGACCTATCTTACAATTTTACAAATGATGTTTGCTTAGTATTAATTTATTACTATGTATTTTTAATTTGGGAACAGATGGTTCATCATTTTGAGAGAGGCTCCCGTGTGATCTTAACAGAATAGCCATTGTTGAGAACGGCGAGGCAAGTTTGAGCCCTTTTTTATATTTGTCGCCAAATTATCAATATTTAGTCTGGCGTGAAAGAACTTTTGAACTGTTTAGTCCGCACCACATGTTTTTCACGTTTTTTGTAAGCCCTGAGTCGTCAAGTGGTTAATAAAGAGAACATAGAGACACAAGACGCTCTTGGGATAGGTTTAAGTGGATGCATGAAGCGTTTGGCGCCTTGAGCGTCTGGAAAACATCTTATCACGGCTAAGCGTAACGGCACATTTGTGCCCAGCTGCATGTGTGTAGCTACGAGCAGAGAGGCAACATGTGGGCAGGAGAGAGTGAGACAGGCAAGGCGCGCCTCGAGGTATGATTGTGGGCGGTGTGCCCGGCTTGGTATGTCACTGTTAGAGGGTGTTATCGGCCTTCTCCCGCTCTGCCCACGTGGGTGGAGGCGAGATCAAGATAAACTTTCGTTTTAAGAATTATGTTTAATAAAGTTAATCACATTTTTACTCCTGAAACATCTACTTTTCTCTTTAACATCTACAACAATTTGCATCGGACGGGTAGTCCACGAATTCTGCTAAAAATAAAAGATTCACGTTAATTCGCGGGTTGATGTTGCTGTTCGCAACAGCCATCATAAACTGATGGTTATAAAAAGGAAGTTAACTCGATAGTTTCAAAAACTGTAAACTAACGCGGTGCATAAACCGTCGAAGTTTGCCGGCGCGAATCCAAACCAAACGAATGAATCCTACAAACTAAAAGGAATTGTTGAGAACCGATGGTCAAAATGTTCCAGTTTATTGCTACTTTTCGCTTATTTTTTGGTTTTGCTGGTTTTCTACGTATTGTTTCAGTATCTGATGCGTTGCTATTATGCAGTCACACGCACACTGAACACAGCTTATTCGCCACTGAACAGCGAGTAGTTATCATTACAGCTCTTAGATTTTGGCCTCATCATATCCGTGAATTAAACTAAGAAATAGTTTTCGGGAAAATAACGAAAACAATAGATGCTATTTAAACT
>WSZQ02098621.1:0-11442 GCA_019419845.2 Weissflogia rhopalogaster
TAGATATATTTATTTGTAAAGGGGTCAGTATTGTCAAGCCGTATACAACTCCGGAACTGAACTCAGATCATCAGCCCCATACTTGTGAGACTTCCTTTATTAATTGGAAGAAATTTGCACACCTGCAAATGATCTTGACATTAATGAGAAGACAGCTTTCCTCAATAACAGCATCGTTTCAAACATCGTCAGAGCCAAGACAACATCGAAAAGTTCTAGTGTTAACCGCTTAAATCTTCCTCCTCGTATTCGACGAATCCTCATCGAACGTAATGCTGCGAGAAATAGGTATAAACGATATGGGCTCACGGATGATAAAGTTTTATATAACCATCTTCGCAACGTCGCTTCAATGGAAATCCGTACGTATAAGTCAGAATGTTTCAACGAAGTGCTGGAGAAATGTGAAGCATCGTTTTCCGGTGATACCTGGCGGCTCATCAGGGCAATTTGGGGAAACAAGGAACCAGCAACACCAGTTCGAGAAGAGCAGGGAAATTTTGTGTTTAATGATGTGGATATTGCAAATGTAATTGGACAGAGCTTAGAGGAACAGTTTATTAATCGACTTCCGGTAACTCCTAAACTTAGTGTAATGTTATCTAGAAACATTTCCAATTATGTCGAACCTCCTTTGTACACCGATCAGGACGAGGCAGCAACTTTATTGAAATCGATTAACACTAAGAAAGCGACAGGTCCTGACGGAATTCCACCGAAGACCTTAAAATTGTTACCACCTGCAGCCATTGAATATATTACTGGTATATTTAATGATATTCTGTCAAATGATTGCGATCCTGATCAATGGCGTGAGTCAACTGTCGTAACGATTCCAAATGGGAGCAAGGATCCAACAGACCCGAAAAAACCGTAGGCATATTAGCGTCATCTGCTGCCTAGCAAAGTTGTTTGATCAGTTGCTTGTTAAACACCTAAAGGACGACATTGAGCAATTTGGCTGTATCAGTAACAGACAATTTGGCTTCTCTGCCAATAAGGGTGCAGTCTTACAGGCAGCAAATCTTGTTGGTGCCTGTAGAGGAGCTTTTTATCAAAGGCGTAAATCCTTAATTGCTTTTTTAGATATTGAGAAGGCTTTTGATCAAGCCTGCAGAGAAGCAATTTTCTTCAAAATGCGAGATACCGGCTGCCGATCGTTGATAATTAGACCCCTTCAAGAAAATGTACAAGAACAGGTCTTTCAGGGTGAGGATTGGGAAATCTCTTTCAAGAAATTTTTTTGCTAAAGATGGGGTTATTCAGGGAGGGCCTCTCTCCCCATTTCTTTACAATATTCTTGTTGGAGATCTACCTGACATCGTAGCAAACATTCCTAAGTCCACAGTGTTTCAATACGCGGATGATACTGCAATTTTGTGCACTGGTCTTACATGGGAAGCAGCAAGGAAACGCCTGGAAAAGTCACTAGAAAAGCTCAACTTGGAGAATTAAAATCAACTCTGCAAAAATCAAGTCATCAAGGTTGGCAAACGGCTCCCGGAATTTAAGAGTATTAAATTTGGCACCCATTTGATTAAGGTACAGAACTGGGCAACGTATCTGGGAATACACTTTAAGCAGTGTCGAAAGAAAGGCATATCATTTACCACACATATCAATCAACGTGCACATTTAGGCAATAACACGCTCAGGAAACTTTTCTATGTACTTAACAGAAGAAGTCGTTTGGAAGTTGATACCAAGGCGAAAATCATCAAAGCCATCATTTTGAAGCAAATTACGTATGGGCAGGAAATATGGATTTCCGATCATTCTAAGTTGACACAGCGCTCTAGTGGCGCACTGCGGAAAGCAATGAGACTTGCCACGGGGGAACACTACCGCACCAGAAATGCGATATTACGAGATATATTAAAGATTGAAGAGCCCTTCGAAAAAGCCCGAATTGCAGCCTTAAGGATGAGAGATAAAGTTTCGGACCTGATATTTCCCCGAAAATTTACCAACTAATCTAGATTACCTGCAGATTTAGTTCTACATAGATTTTAGATTCGTTAATGGTACTAATAGGATATAGCTAAGTAGATAGAGACATTGGCCTCTGGCCAGATTCCAAACATTTTTGACGAAAAAAAAGGTATTTCATTTTCACAAACTTACAATATATCCATATTAATAACAACATAAAAAATCATAACAAATTACTAAAAACTATAAAAAAACTAACTAGAAGTTACAAATTAAAAACTTAAAAAAAATAATAATTAAAAAAACACCTCTACGACTTAGTCTAGTATACTATATTACTAACTTCTGAATCCCATTTCTTTGTCTTCTCCTTTGGTTCTTCTCATGTACTATTCTCCTCACTATAGCCACTCTCTCCCCTCCCATACTCAGCCACCTTTGCATACTCCTTTTACCCTCACAATCAATACATTGGGCCCATTCTTCCCTCAATCCCATACATTCACTTGCCATATGCTCCCACGTATCAACTCCATTCTCACTCTCCATACATCTCATATACTCATAGTAGTAAAAACGACAGCATGAGCGTGTCAGTTGTAAATGTTGAAAGAAAGCTGAGTACTGCAACCTGCGTGATTCCCGGTATAAACAAGAGGAACTCCGAACCCAAAACATATACGGGCGCCAAATTTTATCTGATGCTTTTATCCCGCTCAGTACCTCAACCCACAAACGTGGATCCACACAAATGTGTGAGCGTTGCGGACGTACGTACCCCCTCAAGAGTAGCCTTCAAAGGCAACTGAGGGATTATGGTACGAGAGATCGGACAAAATCTCAATTCTGCACCGTATCTTTTGAGACTTTCGAGGGCATGCGTCGGCACGAGCGAAGGGGTCTCCTCATACAATACCGTATGGATTTAGAGCAGAAAACACCTGCCCCAAAAGCAGAAACAATGGCTAAACTAGGGAAAGGTGAAATTACGAGAAATTATGCATGCATGAGAGTGCTACGTACAAGGAGTGCCTAGAAAGAGCGAAAGAAGACCAGAAAGTCAAAAGCCTAACAATAGTAAGGCCAAGGTTCTTCTCCACTCCGAGAAGGGCAAAACCACCCACGGCATCTACTTCCATCGCCAGATGTGGATCACTAACTAATGACATAATTCGATGTCCACCCATTATGCCGGAAGAGCCATACGTGGTGCCTGCAACCAAAAGCCATAGGACAAAACACGATCCTCCCGCTGCCACGGAAACTAACATGCCGACAAGTGGGGCTAAAGAAAACGTGCTCACCAATATCACTATAAACAGAGGGACCACGATTAAGCCCGTAACAACACTGAAGAGACTGCCAACCTCTTCGCCCTTAGATCAAGCGCCATCCAAGAAACATCAGGGTGTGGTGGACGGTTATGTACGTCGACCATTACCAAAAATATCAAAAAGAGACGCCGACAACCTGCGTCACCATAGTCATACCAATAAAATTTTTGCTGAACGTTCTTGCAAATGGAATTGCAAAGTGGGCCAATAACCACACATAGAACGTACAATACATTAATTTACAAACATTTCAAATTATTCTAATGAGGCGGCATGCATTTCAATCGTTTTTTATAACCCAACCCAAGACAGCAATGGAAAATAACACAAACATGGTCAGGCAGCTGTGTATATAAATGACTGATGGTACGCATCATACTAACTTCACATTATTGTCAATATAATTGCTACGTGGTTCAATGATCACCCATATAATTATTGTCGTATAATTATTATGCCTAACGTTAGACAATTAGTAGCACACTAAAAATAGGAGAGGAAAGAACACCGCACGCACAAACAACTGATTTCGACTGGCAGCAGCAATGGCTGCAACGCGAATGCGCCGCAAGCTTTAACCTATGCGCATGCGCAATGCTGGGCGAACAACGAAAATTACTTAGGGGACTCTCACATCGGCGGCGCCGCCTCGCTTCGAATCTCGAGGTCGTCTTTGGTGCGCCCTCGTGTATAACGTTGATGGATTCTTCTTCTACTTCTACATATGTTCAGATCGGTTTTCGTTTTTTCTCCACTTCACCATACCTGCCACCTTTCGTTAGGAAAGTCCGTTATCTCCACACGCTTGTAAAAGTTTGTGAAGCCCGACCAGTCCAATTACATATTTGAAATGTATTTTGTAATGAAAGTATTTTGTAATGATTTTTCGTAGCTCATTCGCACAACTACTGTCATACAGTCTTATTTGAACGACCCTATCTAACATTGACATATCAAAGAAGAACATGTAATCATTTAGCACAATTAATGAATTTAAGAAATTAATTAATTGAAATTTAACACGGAAAGAAAAAATTTGAAGCCACCCATCGGGTTTGAACCGACGATATTTGAGATACCGACCCAACGCGCTATCAACTGCGCCACGGAGACCCCGGCAACACGACCTGGTACCCTGGCTTTGAGCAAACTACCAACACTATCTCTTTTTAAGTACATTCCTTAGACAATGGTAGGCATAGAAGTCCATGGCCGAAGTGGCCGGTGTGAACGACGCCTTAGAGTCGGCGTCACGTGCACTCGCATCGTGGTTTTCTTTGTCTGATTTATGAATTAAAAGGAGATAGTTGTTGCTTAGAGTCGTTTCATTACATTTTAAATACATTCGTCAGATAAAGAGAAGCATAGAGGCACTAAGCTGAAATCGGGTGTGTGACCGCCCCCCTAGGCGTGGGCACGCGTAGAGATTTATTTAAAATTGAAATTCATGATATCATTTGTTAGAAATTTGTTTAGGTGATATAATTCTCAATAACTACCCAACGTTTGGGCATAAATGTGTATATCAGAGTACACAATATTTAGATTAGAGGATATTTTCGGACAATGTTTGAATTTCACACTTTAATTTACGACTAAGTGCTACAGTCCGCCTGATGTCCTCTTAAGATGTTTCTAGATGTTATACTTTTATTTCTATGTTATACTTTTATATATAATTATTAAGATTAAGTTGATGCTACTTCTAATTATGACTCTTCATTTAAACCATATTTCACAAGTCCAGTAACGTCCAAGATTTGTTATAAATTTCTACATTTATGCCAAGCGAACTACATAACTAGTAGAATTACATAATTAAATTATATGAACTACAAAAGACGAAGGATTCTATTTAGCGGATAGAATTATGGCAAACCGTATCGACGTTACTAATAACTAGATGAATGTACATTTAGCAATGCAGGTTTTGGCAGTGACAGTGTATATAAATCATTATTTATTTATAAATATAAATCATTATTTTTTTTAGTAAATCAAATGATATAAAACAAAATTTTGAAAGCTGCTGGCCCACAGCAAATTTCTGTTACATGTTTGATAATATCACAGATATGCTAAATTGTATAAATTAATTTTCAAAACGGGAATATGATATAGCTTTGACCAAAGATAGTTACAATGGTTAAAAAGAGACAGCACATCGTTTTATAACGTACATTATCATTGCACGACGAATTTGGCAATCATATTCTTAGATTAAGAAGGAAAACTGGGTATTTAGGTTCAATTATTCTATTAAATAACATATTACCACTTTTGATAATTTAACGATCCATGGATTAAAATATCTTCAGGCTTATACATTAAAAGAAACTGTTTTTAGTGCCATGAAATCAATTGAATATACTAGACCAAAAATAACCGGAAGCGATAATTTGGTACTATTTAAAATGACCACCGATTTCTATGTAACGAAGTTATTATCTATAACAAACATTTATTTCCAACATATACTTAACACAAACATAGATCAAATATAAAAGACAAATTGAGTAATATTTGTTGGCAAGCACTTTTATGGTTGATGCTAGTTAAAATGTTTTTATCCGTATGTCATTTCCTTTATCATCCGGTATTAATCCTTTATTTTGTAAATTATTCATTAGTAGCTTTAGGGATGTTATGCGGTAATAAAGTCGTGTATCTCGTAATTGCAGTGCATTGATTTTCGCAGTTTTTTTAAGCATCAAGTGTTCTCTCAAGTGCAATAGTCTTCTACGCCTTTTGGGTGATTCCATGTCAAAGAATTGAAATTCAGAAAAATATCAAAGATCAAATAATCGCCGAAACATCTGCAACTAATAATATATTAACAAAATTAGCTTTTATGCGGGCGTGGGCTAATACTTTTATCTTAATACTGTAATATCTTAGTCTATCTGTCCATATCTTAGTATTGGCAGATAGACCGCTTTACATATTATCATGTTTGAAAGTTCTCCCTTATTAAATATAAATTTATTCAGTGCATAGTCTGTTTGATTGGCCTTCTCTATCCTCATGTTGATGTCTCCCCTTTACAACCCTGTACTGTCCAATTCCACTCCTAAATATTTGTAGTTTTCAACTTTCTCTAGATGTGTTCTCTTCACCTTCATTCTACCTCTTTCATTTCTTCTCCCAATTGCCATTTTTTTTTTCATTTTCTCAATATTCATCCATATATCATTTTTCTTCAATTCTTCCTACCAGATGTTTACCATGTCTTCCATCACCTTCACGCTCCTTCCCAGATTCCTACTTTTCATTTGATTAAATCCCAGCCTGAACTCCTTCGTCCGCTTTGCTACCGCCTCTGCCCATTTGTTCCCTTTAACTTCTTCCTTGGCCTTTATGAAAGCTACATATGTTTTCTTGTCTACCTCGATGTTCCTTTCACTTTTCAGCTTCATTGTAAACAAGTGACCTTGCGTACATCTCCTCAGGCGGAATTCTTTGGGGTATAGCTAACTCAATTTCCACTTGATCCCGTATCTTTTTCACATAGCTTCTTCACGGTTCCCAGTTTGGTTATTCCTCTGTAATTCTTGCAATCGTTCCTATCTTCTGCCTTGTATATTTGAAATATTAACCTTATCTCCCATTCGTCCGGTATTTTCTAATCTCTTCATATCCAATTCAACAAGCCCAAGAAATAAGAATTTTCTTCCTTATCATGATTCCCTACTTTCATTATTGAAATTGCTCTTTCCATTGCTTCTTCTGTGATATCATCTATCTGTTCTCCTTTCTTTTCTATTTCTGAATGTTTGTCATCGTCCTCTACAAATGCTTCGATCAGCAGCTCTTCAAAGTATCTCTTCTATCTTTCTAACTTCCTCCCCCTTCGTAATTCTACATTGTTCATCCTTTATTAGTACATATAGTAGCTTTAGCTTCTTGTTTCCTCTTAGTGCTTTCAAAGTTTTGAAATATACCTTTTGATAGTTAATGTAGTTATTTTATAATTTTAACCCAAATTCCTCCCATGCTTCCTGTTTTGCTTTTCTTACAATCCTTTTTGTAGCTAGCTATTCTTTCTTGTACTCTTCATTATCCGCTTTTGACAAACGTTTTCCAATTTTTCCTTTCACTTGTTCTATGATTTCTTTTGTCCACCATGCCGTTCGTTTTGTGTGCTGACGATGTTAACCTACACCACACGTTTTCCTTGCCGCCTCAAATAATACTAATTTGAGTTTTAACCATCTTTCAATTATTGCTTGATGTTGCTCACTTTTTCCATGATTCCCTCTTTAATCATAATCGATATGACCTACCTAGAATTAGGTAAAAAAAAACACTAATATAAAAAGAAAATAACTATCTAGTCAAGTGGTAAGTAAAATGATCATTGATTGTGACTACGAATCGTGGCCATGTAATTCAAAATAAATTAGTATAATTAATTCTATTAAAAATAAATTGAATAGACTAATTACTACTGCAATCGATGCTCGACAAATTAAACAAACAAGAAAATTTAAGAAAAATAAACCTTGCTGGACGGCAACTCTTGAAAATGTGCTAGTTGGAACTTCATGTATTTCCTCATTTTCTGTACTTGGTGGATATGGCAGTTATACAGATGGAATTGCACCTTTCAAACAATCAAACCAGTTTCTGGATTTGTTGATTCATGTAAATCATTTCCTGGGCAACGTGATGAACCAATTTTTAAAGTTTTTATAATTTGTCTTCTGACCTCCAATGCGCAGGCATTTCGATCACTGGGAAACCTATCAAAAGGTAGACTTAGTTTGGGCACACTTAATCGAAGGAAAACTGATTTAACCCATGAAGACTTACGTGGTTATCCCGAGGTATTCGATATGTTTTCTGTCGAAAGAACCTATCAAACACTTACGCGACATTATAGCTCACAAGAAAAATCAAATTAATATGTCAAACCATAAACGAAAAAGCCGTACAATAGCGTGATTTATAACCTATAATCCCATGCGTCCAAACAAACGTTAGAATACCGTTAGAATATGCTGAAGGCGTATTCCGTTGGTTGTTACGCGGCCACGTAGCGGCAAAATGAGGAACTAAAACGTGAAATTCAAACTTTGTTCTAAAATATTTTCTAAACTGCATGTTTTAATAAATAAGTGAGAATCATAGCAGCTGAGATTATGAAGAAACACTGGAATATAATTTGGTAGTTTATAATTTAAGTTGCAAAAACACTCTTCCGCAAATAAATGGCATAATGCATCAAAACCTGTAGGATGTAACATTGGTGTAATTGTTTTAAAGTATGTATGATATAATTTGTATACGTGTTCAGTTAATTTGTTTATGAATATTGATGCACAATTTTCTCCGGTATATATTTCAAACTTATTTTTATTCGAATCAAAATTGCAAATTATATAAAAAGCAAATGAATATATGTATATGTTCATATTTTTCTTCGCTGAATGATTTTATTTCACTAGGTGAACAGGAACTTACTGGTATCTGTAGAGATTCAAAGTCAGCTACGATTATAAATGAAACCATAAGTTGCCTAGTGTCGTGTGTGTGTGTGTGTGTTTGGTTCTCCTTTGAGTTACTAAGTTTATTATCAGGCATTTCAATGCAAATCTTATTATACCAATATTTATGATGGTCATCTAGTTTAAATGTGTTGTTAAAATGTTGAAGGCAACCATCGCAAAGAAAAGTTTGCCCATTATATGAACTAAGTTGATTCGAAACTAATCTTGATAAGTTTTTAATAAGTATATAATGAAATTTCGATTTATTATTATTATCGAATAAGAGTAAAAGATTAATATGTCTATTCTTTTTCTGCTTACAGTAATACAATGGTCCTTCGATGTAATGTCTTTTACGTTCTTTATCAAAGTTTATACCATAGCCATTAATACTTATATTTTTTTTTCAACAGTATATATATCATATAACGCACATGGTAAATTTGCACCATTTAAATTAATTTCATTCACATGATTTACGTAATTTATAAGACGAGAATCCTTTTGATTTACAGGATATAATGCTGCAGTTGTACACCAAGTTATGCAGGCGTTATCATTGTTTTTAATATTTACACACGCCTTTTTTCTTTCTATATCACTTGACAATGGTATATAGCATTCTCCTTTCAATGGCTGATATTTATTAATATTAATTAATAGATGTGAAACTGCAAATAATGCCCACCCACTGTTACGCTCTTGAAATTCTTCGCTTCTCTGTAATACCTTCTTAAATAAAGTCTCTAGTTCTTGATTTAAATCACTCTTAAAATTAATGATTACAAATTTTGTATTAAACAATTTTAAATCAACTATTTGATTATTATTAATATTATCCTCATCATTAACTATTTTAGTGTAATATGCAAATAGTTCAATGTTCAATTTCAACGCATTTAGTTTGTTAAGCTGAAGTTCAACTACTTTAATACACTCAGTTTTATTTAAATGCAAAAAAGTCTCAATGTCTATTATATTATTATCGTTTGCTCGAATTTTATAAATTATAAATCTATCCTTAAATGCTGATGAAATTATTTGCACTTTTTCATCTGCTGGTAAATCTCCAGATGCACGTTCTATATGTTGTTTTTACTTAGTGTGTGTAAAATATTTTGAATTTTCACCAAACTTGATGTCACATATATTGCAGTACTTTTCACTGTGCTTGATAGGTACATTTATTTTATTCGTTGTTAGGGATTCTGCTTTTGCTGTTGATGATGATGATCCTGGATGTTTACGTTTGCAATGTCCACGTAAAACATCTTTTCGTTAAAATTTTTCCTCGCACACTGAACAATTAAATGTTTCAAACACATCGTGGTTATGTCTATGAAGGTTATCAATTCTTGTAAACGTCTTAGCACACTTTTTACACCTATACATTTTTTCTTGCTGGTATTTTGCTGACTTGTTGTTTGCTCGAAAACGAATCAAATTATAATAATAGTTGTATAAGTTAAGTTATTGTTTTATACACTTAAAGTAGTCATTGCGGTATGGTTCGTCATTGTCGTTTATTATACCACAATTCTAGAATTAATGTTTCCTCGATATCAGATACGGTTTTATAACTTATAAGAAAAATTATTTTGAATATATGTACAGTTTCTGTTAAATTTCACATGTTCTGCGATGGGTATATCGTTTTCTTCCCAATCATGAATTTGTAGATTGCAATAAAAACATGTCGTGTATCACCATCATAATAAAAACCTGCATATGTTAATGCCTTAGGAGTTGGACGTTTAATATTTATCGTTAAATAAGGCCAGTTTCGTGCATAAAATGATCCCAAACGTGTTTCATATAAATGCATATTCGTGCTAGATTTCTTTGTTATATTCCAACCATTTTCAGGCATAGAATTTACTCGTATCTTTATTCCACATTCATCTTGGCTTTTAGATGAAATGTTGCCCAATACTGGTGTTGTTCATTTTAAACGATTTATACTGAATAATTGTCGAGAATAAACTGAATTAATTTATTAAGATTTCATTTATTTATATTTCTTAATTACAATATATAAGTTGATAATAAAATTTAACGAACAAATACATAAAATAGAAATAGAAAATACTCTAATTTCTTGAAAAATTTATATATTCCAAGAATATTATTTTGAATAAAATCAAATGCGTTGATATCAATTTCATCTAATATAGTTGTTATACTGTTACTTTCTTCGAAAATAAAATCAACTTGTTGATTGTTATATCGATATTTTACTTTATAGTTGAAGAAATCTGAAGGTATTTCCATTCTTTCATCTTATCGAATTGCACATCTGCTTCCATATAACGGGGAAGTCTGATACTTCATCATTTGCCACTGTTCCGGCCATGTTTCGTTGAATGTGTTGTTATGATCAATTGTGATATAACATTCATAAACTTTTGCTGGTGTTTGAACGTATAATGTTGAATTAACAATATTGGTTAAGATGAATGCAGTAGTATTAACTAGGAGACCCGGTGACGCTAACATATTGATAATGAATGATTTAAAATTATAATAGTTTCTACAATTTATATCTTGAAAACCGCCGAACTTGGGAAAATCTCGCAGCACCTCCGGCATGTACCCCAACGTTGCTGAAGACCTATGATTGGTTGCTAACTGCATCACCATACCTTGCAGTCGCTCTTCACGCTTGTTGCTCTCTGCCAAAACCAAAG
>WSZQ02098632.1:0-11441 GCA_019419845.2 Weissflogia rhopalogaster
AACCTTAAAAATCGAAAATTATAAATTCTAGCTACGTTACGTTACGTTACCACTACTGAATGGAGTAATTTATACTCTCATAAGACACTATCACTATAGAAATAATGCCTAAGCCATACTCATAACATTATTTAAATATGTAAAGTTGTTTTCTTTCAATTTAAATGTCTTCAATATTTTTTCTGAGATTTATCAGATTGCAGACTTTTATTCTTCGTTAAATAAATGAAAAAGCAAAATGTATACAACAAGTCATATATCAGCACATTTTCTAATTCATAATCTATTAAATGGTATAGGCACCATTAATATATAAGATGTAGCGACCTAATTTTAGCGGTGTATATCAAAGCGATTTTTAGAGATATTGACTTGGGAGTTGCACTTGTATATGGACACTCTATACACTCCAATAAAAGGGTTATCAACAAGAAAAATATTAATAATCTATATAACATTTAATAGATTATAAAATAGAGAATATGCTGATGTATGACTGGTTGCATACATTTTACTTCTACCCATCATTCGGTAGGGGTAAAGTCTACTCCTGACAACTCCTAGGAAAACAGAAAAATTTTAAATTCTAACTACTGATTATTAATATAAAAGAGTTAACCTATCTAATAGTGTATCATTAATTCCGGTATCATTATTCTAAATATGCTAAAATTTATTATAAAAATACGCAAAATGAGTATTTTTTCATTGTGATAAAAACATAAATTTATTGTATGCAACCCACCATACATCTTCATACAAACCGTTAAAGGTATAAAAATAACCAGTAGGAAGTTAGCACATAAATGAAATTGAAACACTTTTTGGGAAATGAAAAATAAAACAATTACAACGATTTTAAAAAGGAATAGAATAGAATTTCCAAGAATTGTACAAGCTGACGCAATAAATTTCATCCACTTGGTGTAAAATCTCCACGACCAGACCATCCCCGAAGTAGACAAGTTTAAAAAGTTAAGCGCAAAACTTTTAATCGCGTTTCCTCAATGCAACGCGACGCCAACCAAGTTTTGATAAGTTCCACACGAGTGGACGGTATACTGGCGCCGACTGAGAAACGAAATTGTTAATATTTAATGTTTTCATTTTCAGCTGTTTTACCGCCTGCTAGCTTATGGCATATACCAACCTCATACTGCCATCTTCGTTAAAACTTGCTTCGTTAAAACTCGGGCGAAATTTATGACGCGACAAATTCGCGCCTAATTTCAGCCGTGTTGGTTTAACAGCAATTTCCAAGTGAGTTAATTGCAATTGGCATAGTTATCCATTCAAAAATTGTATTAATTATGAAAATTATGGGCTTTACTTGCTTTTTAAGTTTTTTTTTTAATCGAATTCATGTTGACTAAGGAAATGATTTTGAAGAGATAACTTGCTATTCAAAGGTTTCAATTTATTTGGTATGGAAAATATTAATGGGAAAAGTGTGAAAAGTGGTGATATTGTTTATGAGATATTAATCTATAATTTTTTTTGAGGGATTTATTAAAGTTTTTATTTTTACGAAAGTTATGAGCTTTCAAAAATGGACTATTCCAGAGATTTAGCATTTTTCATGATTTTCTTCATTCTCCTGGAAAATATTCAATAGAAACATGTGAAAATTGGTGAAATTCTTCAAATGGTATAAATCTCTAAATTTGTCGAGGGATTTGTTTATATATTGATTTTTACAAAAGTTATGAGCTTTCAAAGATGGAGTAATCCATAGATTTAACATTTTCGTAATTTTCTTCGTTTTTCTTGGAAAATATTCAATGGAAACGTGTGAAAATTGGTGAAATTATTCAAAAGATATAAATCTCTAAATTTGTCGAGGGATTTGTTTATATATTGATATTTACAAACGTGATGAGCTTTCAAAGATGGAGTATTCCATAGATTGAGCATTTTTCATGATTTTCTTCATTTGTCTTGGAAAATATTCAATAGAAACGTGTGAAAATTGGTGAAATGGTTCAAAAGGAGTTAATTTATAATTTTTTTAAGGGATTTGTTTATATATTGATTTTTACAAACGTTATGAGCTTTCAAAAATGGAGTATTCCATAGATTTAGCATTTTTCATGATTTTCTTCATTTCTCCTGGAAAATATTCAATAGAAACGTGTGAAAATTGATGAAATTGTTAAAAAGGTGCTAATTTATAAATTTGTTAAGGGATTTGTTTATATATTGATTTTTACAAACGTGATGAGCTCTCAAAGATGGAGTATTCCACAGATTTAGCATTTTTCATGATTTTCTTCATTTTTCCTGGAAAATATTCGTTGGAAACGAATGAAAATTGGAGAAATTATTCAGTAGGTATAGATCTATAAATTTGTCGAGGGATTTGTTTATATATTAATTTTTACAAACGTTATGAGCTTTCAAAGATGGAGTATTCCATAGATTTAGCATTTTTCATGATTTTCTTCATTTCTCCTGGAAAATATTCAATAGAAACGTGTGAAAATTAATGAAATTGTTCAAAAGGTGTTAATTTATAAATTTGTTAAGGGATTTGTTTATATATTGAATTTTACAAAAGTTATGAGCTTTCAAAGAAGGACTATTCAATAGATTTATCATTTTTCCTGTTTTCCTTCATTTTTCCTGGAAAATATTCGTTGGAAGCGAATGAAAATTGGAGAAATTGTTCAGTAGGTATAGATCTATAAATTTGTCGAGGGATTTGTTTATATATTGAATTTTGCAAAAGTTATGAGCTTTCAAAAATGGAGTATTCAATAGATTTAACATTTTTCAATTTATTTTTCATTTTGCCCATAAAATATTCATTGGAAATGTGTGAAAATTGGTGAATTTATTTATAAGATAATAATTTACAAACTCGACGGGATATTTTTTCATAATTTCATTTTTTTCATAGTTATGAGCTTTGAAAGATAGAATATTCAATGGATGTATCACTTTTCGAATTATTTTGCTTTTAATATGTTCCAAGTAATAAAACTTGCTATAACCGGTTTTAAATGTTATAAATCCATAAAAAAATTAATAAAATCTATTTTAATATCGTTTTCAATTTTTGGCCCATAAAATTTTAGTTTTATTAAGTAAGTAAAACCAAATTCAACTTCATTCATTACAACAAATCGAGAAAAAGCGCTTTCAACAAAATAGAATTTCGTAATAAACGTGTCGGGCAAATTTTGTGGTCGATGCAATAACAATGTTTCGCATTTTATGATTGCAACAATGAAACCGATGAGGTATAGACAATAAAACCTTCGATGAAATCAAATATCCGTTGCTTTTTTTTGGAGTGAATGATGGATATTTAAACGTAAATTCTGCAAAAAGTAGAATTTTAAATATGGTAAACCTTTGAATTTGTAGGGGAGGAAAATTAACTATGAGTTTTCATTAAACTGGTCCCGAGAGTTTTATAACAGTAATTTTGAAGTTAAATTTTGTTTCTTTACATTTTATGTGCTAGCTTCTTACTGGTTAGTTTTCTACCTTTAAGAATATAGTGTATTTTGGGCTGCATACAATAAGTGGTGTTTTCTAAGGAATAAAACTGATGGAAACTAAAATGTATCATTAAAATCTATTTATTTATTCATGTTTGTTATTATTCCTTTATTACAAATGTTCGAACGGTGTACTTCACTGTGGAAATTATTTCAAAGTTATAATACGGTTTAGTGCATATTAAAACTGGTAAATTTATAATTGTTTTGTTTTCAAACAAAACTTATGAGCGGTTTTGTTGTTTCTGTTTGGTACTAACTTCCTACTGGCTACGTTAATACATTTAAAGCCCGGCCAGATTTAGAAGTCCGAAGATCACACAAAATTCAAATCTCTCTCTGTCTCTCTCTCTCTCTCTCTCGCATTCAAGGACGTCTCATTTCTAAACCTCTTCAAAGCGTACGAATTTCTATAAATTTGTATTTTCCTCCTAGCAGTACTCACTGCAGCTCACTGCTATTAGTGGCTAATACTCGCAGGAATACCGTAGCAGTAAAAGAAGGTTGGTTAGAGAAGGAAGGTTAGAGAGGGAGGGTTGAAGGGTCCAATGACTGATGGTCCTATTAAAAAAGCGCGTATCATAAAAGTTAGTTAAACGGCGATAACGATAACGGCGCTAACGTCGACACACCGCCACCGGCGGCACAATTTCACCATCAGCTGCCGCCCCCCAGGCGTTCGTTCGTGTACACGTGCACCACCATTGGCCAATGTGAAGCGGTTTGCCTACAGCCGCTGGCAACGGGGTGGCCACGGCAGCGTCGTTGGACCGTTTTACCCACCAATTTCAGGTGATAGTAATAAACGTGTAATAAATGTTCCAAACCGTTTACGGCCCCCTATGAAAAAACGATGTCCAACTTTGGAACGAAAATAAGGAGAAATTATGGAGTTATCAACGCGCTTTTTTTTTGGGGTTATTAAGGTTACGAAAATTGAACGTTCTTCAATTACTGTCGAACCTTGTAACATTATGTTACGTTTTCCATTTTCTTGTTGCAATTTTCCAGCCAATGCCAGTAGCTGTTAATGGCGAGACGCGCAAACGAAACGAAAAATGAAAATTTCGTGAAACTATGAAATTACCATGTAGTAACAGCTAAAAATCGCACCCGCCGGCCGCGGTCTCTAAGTACGAGCGTTTTAATTAGATGCGCCCGTAAACGCTTTTCGCACACCGCTTTTACGGCTGTTCTATGCCGCCGCTGGTGCCGCCGCCGTCAGGTGGAAAATCTCCAGCTGCACATTCTATGCGTTGCGCAAAGTTGGCGCATAGTTGTTGCTCCTGCCTGCCTGCCAGCCTGCTGTGCAGACAGTGCCGGCGGGCGGCATATTTGCACAGCGTGCGCAAAAAGCTCGTCAGCAGCTCCAGCGACGGCGATGGCAGGAAGGGCGCCACCAGAAGGAGAGAGAGTTTAGCGAGAGGAAAACCGCAGGACGCACAGCAGCGCCGAGCAACCATGATAGAGCTCGATGGCAAACGCTTGCTGTGATACTCACACTTTCACATTTGAACATATATACCCCCGAACACACATACACATACACACACACACACATGCATACCCACATGCAAACATACACACTCACACACATGCATACACCCCCACACACATGCATACACACCCACACACATGCATACACATGCATACACACCCACATACATGCATACACACCCACACACATGCATACACACCGACACACATGAATCCACACCCACACAAATGCATACACACCCATACAAATGCATACACACCCACATACATACATACACACCCACACACATGCATACTCATCCACACACATTCATACACATCCATACACACCCACACACATGCATACACACCCACACACATGCATCCACACCCACACACATGCATCCACACCCACACACATGCATACACACCCACACACATGCATACACACCCACACACATGCATCCACACCCACACACATGCATACACACCCACACACATGCATACACACCCACAAACATGCATACACACCCACATACATGCATATACACATGCATACACACACACACAAGTAGAGAGTGCGTACGATGAAATTATTTGGAAAATTGCCCTGCGCTGGAAGCTGTATGCTTGTTGGGAGCGGATAAGGCAGTTTGAAAACTATGCAAATGACAAGACACTGAAAACGTATAATGGGTATAACCGGGTGGTGGCGGTCGGTGGCGGCAGGCAAGGCATGTTTACATGCAGCTATTTACAAATACGCTAAATCCGTTTTATGCGCTTGCTTATGTCGTTCGTTGGCGAACAAACGACCACACACAATATGTTTGCCATAAACATGTTAATTACAAAATGTAATTTTGATGCTTAGTGCATATTAAAGCGAGATGATTTTATGCCCTCGTGTTTTATTTAATAGAGGAACTATTTCGGTTTTGTTGCAGCGTTTCATTTTTGTGTGCTAACTTCCTGCTGGTTGGTTTTAAACCCTTAGGATTTTTGTGTATGTTAGGTTGCATATATTGAAAGTAGTTTTGTATATATTTGAAATTAAACGTTGAAAAATGAATTAGTTGAGAAGTGATTAGTTGTCTTATATTTTCTGAAATAATCTCATTCGAAGGAGAATTTCACCTTCTTTCATTTCTTGTTAAAAAAAATGTTATTATATTGATTAGTTTATTCTAAAAATACATTTTAACGAAAACCAGTTTTTCAAATTAAAATTGTTGCTTGTTCTTTATTTTCGTTTGTGCATACAATAGTAAAGTAAGAACACACGAGACGCTACTAGACAAAAGAATGTTTAACGAAAAGTGACGAGTATCATCGCACCACTGAGAAAACCGTCGTCGAGGGTCGTAAATATTTATTAGCTGAAAATATCCAGCTTTGCGTATGCATGCCAAGTCGGCCGATGTCTCGCATAACATCGTGAAATGCTGGTTGCCTATACGCTGCTCAGTAAATAAGCGCAAGTAGCTGGGACGCAGCCATTTTTATCCGACATTGATTTCCGCTACCATGGCTGCTGCTATGGCTGCCGACGTGAAAACATTTCGAATTTTCGCATTTTCAGCGATCGCAGCACGCTTCGAATATATTTCGCACGCTTTTTATTTCGGTATTTCCAAGATGATGGCGTATATTACATTCGGCTAAAAAGTGTTTCAATCTGTTATTTCTGACATCGAGAGTGGTTAAATAGAAAGTTGATGATACCCTGAGTTTTTATTATACAAACTTTTTTTAAAAGTTCTTTAGTATAATTTATTTAATGGTAACTTATTCCTACTTTCATTCATCTATTAACTGAAAATTTACATAATTTCACTGTTATTTGTGGGTGTGGGTGTGGGTGTGGGTGTGAATATATGTGTGTGAATGGGTATGTGAATATTTGTGTTTCTGTCGATATGGTATGTGTGTGTGTAACTAAATTCAAACAACATGCGAGTAGAAACAATAAACTTAATTTAAAGGTTATAAAATGTTAACTTGTCATAAATTATCATACATTTCTGAAACTAGGTTAATTGTATTCCCAAATAACTAGAAAATAATACGTCTTGCAAATTATAAATAAAAATATGCATATATTTCATCCTGCAAGTATTTGCAAATATTTGGTAAAGCAAAATGTAAATACAGACGTTAAAATAAATATTAAAATTACATTTCTTTTTGTCGCTATTAGTGTAGGCACACAAATTATGCGAGCTACATTGAATTGAAACTTTCGAAATGCGTTTACATAGAAGGACATTAATCAAAATGCAATTTAGTCGTGGGGCACTGGGAATAAATTACGTTTGGAAGACGCGGTCGCTGCTAGCCGTCCTTACTCTCAACAACCACCCCCTGGCCTTTTACATCTCATTCCTCAGCTATCCCCACCACCTCACACCCCACTGGAATACAGGCACCTCCTTCCAGTTATCTGAGCTTAGAGCTTTTCTGTTCGTTTATATTCATTCGTTGGTTCGTTTTCGACTTAATGATATAAAACGTTAAATACATGCTTAAACATTTTTATCAAACCTTCCCTTTGTTTCTTGTCGCTTTTCATCACCTCTATTCGTCTTTCACCGCCTCATGCCGCCTCTTGTCGCGTCTCGCCGCCTCTTGGAGCCTCCAGCCACCCTTCAATCAAATCAGGGGAGGTTCCTGTAGGATGCGGAGATCCTTTGGAGACAGTTTAGAAGCCATACCCTGTTTGAATTGTGCGTAAATTCGCTTTTTCTAAACGAATTGTGCGTTGGCAAAGCAGGGAAAACAGGGAACCCAGGGAAAACAGGTTAAGTCAGGCTTTTAGTATCAGAATGGACGTTGAGAAAAGAGAAAAAAGGGGTTGGTTGTTTGGCTGGTGGATGGTGGATGTTGGTAGAATGTTGCGAACGGTTGTCGTGAATGGTGTGTCAATGCGTTAACGCACTTTGAGCGTTTCGCGAGACAACATTTGCATACAAATTGCTCACTCTCACTGCAAACATTTGCGTGCACGTGCCCAGTAAACACCGAAGCGACGCAACCCCGACTCGACGGGGTTCTGTGTGTTTCATTCCATCGACCTCCCGTGTTGTCGTCGATGGGGGCGGTAGGACGGCAGGGCCTAACAAGAAATTGATTTACACCCTGAAAAAAACCATAAAATAGCATTGAATGTTGGAAGCGTTTATAGCCGGTCGAGCCATCCGAAGTGGGATATATTGACATTTGACAGGCTCGTTGTCAATTTTATTTCGGATTTCGCAAAGATTGGGATTTCATAACGTGGGTTTTTACATCATTCGATGACAGTCAGTTTTTGATGAGTTTATTTTTTGACAATTTTTTTTTGATTATTTTGGTATTATGTACGTTTTTTTTCTTCAATTTATTTCGGTCTACTTTACAATATTTCTAATTCGCTTTGTGGAAGTGTGTATTCTATTTATAAAATTGTATATGCTATTTAAATTAACTAATTATATCATTAAATAATTATTTATTACTTTTAAGAAGACTTAAACCATTAGGTTCAACTTGTGGTGGAACTGAAATGTCAAATTGAAAGTTTACCCCGAGATTTGTAAGGTCGTGAGTCATTGGCGAGTTGGCCATTGGAATAAACACGTAGAAACACACAAAAACTAAGTACGAGACATGACGACAGGAGAGGTTAAAAACTTACTCGATGCAATGCTGGATAAAAACCGACTTTATTTACAGGTTATTTACAGGTTCGGCACAAGAAGATATTGACGCTTCTTGTGCCGAACCACAGGTAACAGTGGAGGGGTTGCTGAGCATGTGCGACTTAAGCGTGCGTCGGCACTACCCATCCCATTTTTGGTCTTTGCTTTTGGTACTTCGTACCAAAATCCCTAGCGCCGACGTCTGTGGCGCGAACAACTTTGATTGCATATAATTTCTAATATATAAATCCTAGAATTCTACTTCAAACAGTTATAGATTCTTTATTAAATATAGATTGTTTTGGTATATTATAAGAAGCTCAAAAATTATATAGTCATTGAGAAATCTAACGTCAAAATCAAGTTTTCGAAAAACGATTAGTTTTAAAATCAAAGTTAAATTTGTCCGTTTTTCCTCTATTTCGCGTAATCCCAAGATTATAAATCATGAACCGTTCGATTCAGTATTAAATTTGCTATAAACTTCTGCAACACTTTTTCGTTTAATTACTTAGTAGCGACATTATAATTGATTAAAATTAACTATAATAATGGCGACATTTTCGCAGTCTAAAAAATAATGAGTTGAAATGATTTCTATCAGAATTTTCACTTTTATTTACATTTGCTCTATTCCTATACACATATATCTTACACTAATCGATTTAGAAATAAATATGCAATAATCTAGTTCATGATTTTCGTTGATTAATTGTTTAGGAGACATATTATAGATTGTTGAAGTTTAACATATTAACGTCAACATCGATGATCTCTGAAAAAATGGCACGGTCTAAATATTTCCTTTTTTCCTATATTTCTCTTACCTCTACGAGAATAAATCATGCATCAATCGATTCAGAATTTAATTTTGTACTGAGTTATACTCAATAATTTGGGATTGACATTATAGCTCCAAGAAGTTATGCCTACTTTTTACTTGCCCAATTTTACTGTTAAAAATGCTAAAAAACATTTGGTTTCAAACGTATTCTAGCTTGATTTAAATGCCAAAAAATAAGGAAACACCCCAAAAAGTGCCATTAAATAAACAAATTATCATCTGACAACTTTAATTTGACTTTTGCCATCTATCATCATTTTAATTTTAAGCTTTAAAGTACCAAATATCAAAAATAATCTCTCATTCAATATTTGCATAAACTCAAACAAACAAACAAACAACCTATCACCTGTCATTGTAATTTGTCCTTCCTCATCTTTCATCACCCTAACCTCCTATGTTAACCTCTATAACCTCACTTTAGCTCGCGTCGCCTGTGAATATGTTTGCCTATAGTCATGTGTATCTATGAAATAAATTCCCGAAGGACATTAAAACTCAGAGGGCGGTTAACAATCAGAATTGCTCCCTGTCACTCTCTTTCTTTGTATCGCCCTTTCTCTCTCTCTCTCTCTCTCTCTCTCGGTGTGTCTCTGAGGGTAGTTTGTCGATGTCGGCAACTAGTGAGACTACGATGCTCGAGTGTGTTTGTCACGTGACGTGTACGCGTACAAAGTTTAAACCCGTTAATGATGACAAATCGTCGCGATTTATTATTAGAGGACGCGCTTTGCAGCAACCCGAGTAGCAGCAGTAGTAGCAGGAACGTCAGCGTCGCCTCCACATTTCCGCTGATGGATGTTTTCATTTAATACTTTTATCGCGCTTCGTCCATTGCCCCAACCCTAAACACCAACACCAACTCTATCGTTGGAATGGTTGCAGGGGTTGACAGAGATTCTTCGCGTTGTCCATGCGGTTTTTGCACGCATTTGCACACGAGTTTCACGCTGTCATTTTGTACGTTTCTCATCGTAGAACTTTTCCCATTTTTCTATTGTTATATGTTTGTAACATTCGTTGGTCCGTTGGTTTTAAGCAGTTGAAAATTTATCTTAATGATTGCATATCTAAAGCCCTTGCAGCTTTTTTCATTTTAAGAAACTAGCGACATCTACTATACTTTTTTGGAGTTAACACACACGATGTTGAAATGTTTTACAAGTTTTATTCATAGTAGAGTACAATGTATATTTCGGCTATCGCCATCATCGGGTACTAAATTCTAGTTTTGTGATTCGTAAATATTTATACAGTATTTGTAGGTAGTGGGGAGTTGACCAGCAGGTCAGTTTTATCATTTTGTCCTCAATGGCTTTTTAGCAATAACTCGCTTTATGTAAATAGCCTCTAGAGCTGTGAGTTTGTTTTTTTGTTTTTGTTTGTTTGTTTGTTTTATTGCTGCGTGTAGTTTCCTTAGGTTGTCGATTTTGCAGCTGTGGTGGAAGTGTATCGAATGATTGGCAAGGGAAGAGATGTTGAGATTTCCTAAGTTGTCTGTGTTTCTCAGATGTTCTTTGAACCGCGTTGGAAAATTAAGGCCTGTCTGTCTAATGTATACTTTGTTGTAGAGGTGGGAATATTGTCGGAAAAGGGCTGAAGAAAAAGGGGGGAGGGCTGGCTGTCATCACAAGAATGGTACTGGAAAAGAAAATGAGAAGGGCGATCCTGGGATGATAGCTGGTTTTATATATGGATTATTGTTCGGTTTATTTTGTTTTTATTTATTTGTGAAAGGCTGCAAAAGGTTACCAGGAAGACCGGAATGCCAATAAGGGTTATGCATATATTTTGTTGCAGTTGGCACACGCGATTTCATATATGCCTGAGTTGTAGATGAAGTCCTCTTTTTGTTTTCATTTTGTGTGTGTTAGTCATTTTAATGCGTTGATGTTATAGATGGCAGCTTTCTAATTATTTTTCTCAAATACTTGG
>WSZQ02098654.1:0-11434 GCA_019419845.2 Weissflogia rhopalogaster
GAGGTATCGTTATATATGTTTAGTATCGAAAAACAAGATAAGTTGTGCCTGCGCGCAGTCAACGCACTTTATAAATTGTTCTGTAACTTCTTTGTTATATGGAGGATACTTTAGTGTTTTCTATGAAATAATAGAAGATTAAATTTGCTTTTATTTGGTATATTGATGGGTTTTGTGAGATTTTTGTGAGATTATTGTGAGTCATCTTTGAAAGTTTTTTGATTACTCCTCTTTATAAATTGTTCTGTAACTTCTTAGTTATATGGAGAGTACTTTAATGTTTTCTATGAAATAATAGACGATTAAATTTGTTTTCATTTGGTATGTGGATGGGTTTTGTGAGATTTTTAATATGAGAATTATATAACTTTTAACATGACTTATTTATTGTGGGTCATCTCTGAACGTGTTTTGATTACTCTGCTTTATAAATTGTTCTGTAACTTCTTAGTTACGTGGAGGGTACTTTAATGTTTCCTATGAAATAATAGAAGATTAAATTTGCTTTTATTTGGTATATTGATGGGTTTTGTGAGATTTTTGTGAGATTATTGTGAGTCATCTTTGAAAGTTATTTGATTACTCTGCTTTATAAATTGTTCTGTACCTTCTTGTAACTACCAAAAATTTGTTGATAGTTAGGCACAATTAATAGAGTATTAAATTATCTTTAATATGATGGGTTGATGGATTATGCCAGCATATTAACAACATAATTATAACAGTTTAAACATTCCTTATTAATTTGGAATGATTTTAAGCACCATGCAGTAGTTTCAACTTTCTCAACAAATTGCTATATAAATTCTAAACTTTATCATGAATACTTTATTATATCCAGAAATAGGGGATTAAATTCTCTTTTCTGTGATATATTGATATTTGTCAGATTAATAATACTTTAGTGATTGTAGCTGGAAAATTACTTAACATTTTTATATTCCGAGTTTAATTCTATCGAACTTTTTAATCGTTACAAAAAAAGTTTTATGTATACCACGAAATAATAGAGTCTTAACTTACCTTCTCAATCATATATTGATCATAAGTATCTCATCATTAGTATGGGACTTATATGAACTTAAAAACCCTCGGACTTGACGGATACTGAGTTATCAGTACCAGATTTTGCGCTAGTGAAAAATTTTCCTTATTATGACTTTTTCTTCGACTGACCCTTAGATTTGAGTGTATATGGGGGCGCGCAGTGAATCACCCTGTCAAAATTAAGTCTATTCTTTCAACCTACAAGTAAACAACTTTCAAGCCGTACATAACTTAAATTTTTGTGTCAAAGATAAATTTCACATTCGTCATACGTCCATCTTAACAATCCCTCGACATTTATCGCCTCATTGTCATATTGTCATAAATTATCTCCGGCCTTTTTTTATGAGCTCCCAGTCAATATCAGCTCAAATCGCAAATTGCGAAATGCCTCAATACAATCTGAAAACCTTTTTCGGCCCATCAACCCGTATCCGGTTGTGTGTATGCACCGTATGAAACTGAATATGCGCGTGAAATCTGTTCGTGAAATCTGCTGACATTCCATGATTGACGATCAAACGCAACGAGCAATTTATATTAATACTATTAAAAAGTGTGCATTAATACTGAAAATGTAATTACACGCGCATCTTTTAATTATAAGACTCCATACAAACATAGTGGTTGTTTGTATAAAGCACGTTGATCTTGATAGAAATAGCTTCCCTTTAAAAAATAATGATGGAAATATTCTGCATCGCTTTGATTCATTTTAGCAGATTGAGTAATTATAGTTTAATAGTGTTTTTTAATCCACTTGTTGTTTCATTCGTGTGCAAAATGTGCAAAATATTAATACCAATAACATGCTATTTTGAGATGTAATAACAATGGAATGAACCGGAACTATTTTGATTAGTTGCTTTATATGATGTTTTATTATTTTAATGAGTGGTTTTATTACCTTGGTATATAAAATTATAGAGAAATTACAGCAATTTAGATCACTTTAGGTGGTTTTGCTATGTTATTACATTAATATATCAATGTTGTTGTGAATAAATTGCACGGAATTACGAATTATACAGATTAAAACCAGTTTACTTGAAATGTAATGTTAGAATATTTTTATTTATAAATGAATATCATTTCCCAATATATTGGTTGAGGTAATTATTTAAAATTTGATTTGCTGAAAAATACAGACTTGCGCCCACCTGAGCAGCAGAGTCGATAGTGCTTCTGCTTACCACGCAGCCGGACGTGGTTCGAGTCCCCGGAGTGGGCAAAAGTTAAGTTTCTATTAATTTAATTTTCATTCCAAACGATTTTTCCCCAAAACTCCCTAATTGTGAGAATATAAATCTATGTAATTGCAGATCTGTAATGTAATGTAATGTATTTGCACAGCAAAGTTCAAAGAAACGATGTTTTCCTACAAATTGACAAGGAAATTCATGTCCAGCTGTTCAAAAAGCATGAGTGCTCATTTGAGGTTATACTAATAGACAACTTCCGCCATCTATCAGCAAAACAACACAACTAACAGTTGCTGCAACTAATCATGGGAAATATTACGTAGCGGAATAATTAACCACTGATGAGTATTGCATCCGTAATTCTAAGTAACGCCATTTTTGCAAGCGGTGATTTTTGATTCCAATCCAATTTAAATGGCTGCTTCAAGTTGTAATGTTTATTTGGTCGTTTCTCGTTAAAGGTTCCAGCGCTTCTAATTGAAAGTTTTGTTGCTTTGCACGTCTATATTTTACATTTGCGTCGCGCCTTCACGAGCAATTATTGCTCTTCCTGGGCTTTGTACGAGATGGTTTTCAATAGTGCTTGGTCAAACACGGTCTGCTTCATTAACGTTTTCCCGGTGCTTTCTTTGCTCTTCTTTTAACGGCCATCTGGGAAATCTCAGATTGCAGATGTGCAATAATGGCAAAATTCATTTGATGTTTTCTGTAGGACTCACAGTTAACATGTGAAAAGAATGTAAAACGAATTGAGTTTGAGAGGAAACTTAATTAAAATTGATAAATTGCTGACACTGACTCTATCAGTTTTTTTGGGTGTTGCCGGCGTGATGTTAACCCGGCGCAAGTGACCCAATGAAAGAACGATGAGATTAGAGTTGTTCTCTAACTCGTTGCGTGCTTTATATGTACACTAGGGTGTGTCATCGCGCCCTGGAACTACGAGTCCTGGGATATTGAGAGGACTTGTAGGCGTTAGAATGTATAACCTTTCTCTTCTAATTGTTCTTCTATCATCTTATCGGCTAGGATGCTCCTGATGTAATTTTCCATTATTTGCCAAGAGTCCTCGCTTTTAACCAGGAGAGCCACCGCGTTACTCGTTGTGAGTTGGGCTTTCAGTTGCTGTTCTGCGGTACAGCTGGAGTGAGACCATTTTCTGCGCGCGAAGAATGTGGAGTCTACCCCGAAACCCCGAAACTTTTATTGCTACTGTTGCCTTTACACGTACGATTGACCGCACCTTCATTGTTAAGTTAATCGTTTACAACACCGAAAAAATAATTTATGCACTGGGTGTTGCAAACCCGGTTTTTCTACCTGGCCGCGATATTAAATGAGAGAGACTGTCCGTCGCTCTTACTTTCACAACCACATTAGACAGCTGGACAGTTCATCCCTTCGTCCGAGCTGAGCTTGTCACGTCAGCGCGTCGCTAGCGCGTCGTTGGTGCGTCGTTAGCGAGTCACAGCTGGCAATGCGCGTCGCCGGCGCCTCCGGGGTTTCTTTGTCATATCTTATGTATAAAAAGGAGATAGGTGATGTTCCAACCCCTAAGAAAGATATGCCAGGTACAAGACACGCTGACGTGACAAGTATCTCTCATTTAATATCGCGGTTAGTTTCTGGAAACACTTCAAACTCCGAAATTTTTGTTTACGACATATTATTATGGGATTTACGACTTAAGCTAGTTTCGGACTTATTGGCTAGACCGGCTTCGAACTTCTACTATTTTTCTAACTTCTGTCACTTGGTTCTCGACCCCACACACGAACACTTCGTCTTCTCTTTCGTCTACGTCTACGCGCTCAGCAGTGACGGCACTCACACTTTGTTACTTTGTAATAAACGCTCTGTTATTGTCTGAAGCAGTGTGCTTTTCACTACACCATGTTCACAGATCTCCCGTCCTAACGTTACGTAACACGCATTCCTCCACTCAAAAAAAAACTTAAAAAGTTTGAAGTTGCTTGATGTGGTATCTCTCGTTAATGCACCCTTAAACAGCTCGTTAACTGTTTAATATTTGTTTTCTAGTTCAATACCAATGTATTTTAAATGGTTATCGTATTTCTCATGGTTTCGTTATGGTTACGAAGCGTTGATGATCAATCAATGGACGGGAATCACCGAAATAACTTGCTCAATCGATGCTTTAAGTTGCCCTAGCAATGGTGAAGTTGTTCTTGAAATTTATAATTTCTCACCGGTTTGTATTACATTCTAAAACTTGTACATTGTAACATGACATATCATGTTCTTAATATACTTATATATACCATAATTATATACCAATATACCATAACCTAATAGGATTTAACCTGAAACTATCGTATCGATAAAAGTCGATAAGTATCGACACATGGTATCGATACATATCGATTCCGTTACATTTTTTTACATCCCTAATCGATAAGTCTAAAATTAAAGTATCGATAAAAGTTGATAAGTATCAACACATGGTATCGAAACTTATCAATTCCGGTACCTTTTTTGACATCCCTAATCGATAAGTATCTAAAATTAAAGTATCGTCAAAAGTCGATAAGTATCGTCACGTGGTATAGATACCTATCGATAGCGATACATTTTTATTGAAATCCCTAGCCTTAACCTAACTTGACTATAGTTATGTTCTCATTTCCAGAATAATCTCACAGCTGACATCATAATGCTCATACTACTCGCAATACTCTTTAGATTGATGGCGTACGTGTGTTTGGTTTTACGTACGCTTCGATAGTATCATTATCAATGCACGCAGCGAGTTGGTGACACGGATATGCTATACGGACGAACGGATTGGTTTACATTCTGGAGTTTCCCCATTTCGCTAGGATGTTATTTCAAACGTCTTCGCGTGCACACACTCACAACCGGATGCATGCAACTACAACGACATATAATCCATGATATTTGATCAGCATTTCTTTCCTCTGCACATTTATTTTCTCGCCACTTTCGTAGTCTGAGAGTAGTCGTGTATCGGTGTACCGTCCTCAAACACCTTTCTGTAAATATTAAATGTATTCAACTAACGATAAGTGTTCAAACTCTACTATTTTAAGACCTAGATTGTATTAAAATTATATTTGATTAGTCTATACACCAGCTAGTTATGTGGTGAATGTAAGAAGATAATTTAGAAATGTTTATTCAGTAAGTAGATTTAGTGTCTGTGTTATCTGCGTTTTTGGAACGAAATTAAATAAGAAAGAAAATAATCTAAGGAAAGCCAGTTTTCGTTGGCATTGTGTAAAATGGAGTCGAGTGGTTCAAATTCAACGAGTAATAGTGAGGAGATTATTTTAGAGCTTATTAAACAGGTAATTTTTTAAGTATTTATCAAAATTCTCCAAGGGTGTTTCTAAATTCTAAATGAAAAGCGGGCTTTTCCGATATTCATTTACAAACTAGAAGTTGTTTAATTGGTGATTATACACATTGTATGTTGGTGAATTGTATTAAACAGGATGATGCATCGCCTAAATTCAATCGAAGTTATGATCGCTGGTCGCCATGTGAAGAAGGAGCCACGCTTGTTTTTCGAGACTTGAATATACATGTTGCTCATGGTAGGAAACATAAAACTATTCTTTCTGGAGGTAAGAGTTATTACATATAAGTTCAATGGGACAGTAGGCAAACCAAATATCAACGCATACGACGACGTCCGATAACAGCCGAGGACATAAGCAATGAAAATCGAAGATTTTACTTGGGAACCATTTTTTCCAGTAACAGGAGCAGTGAAACCGGGGTCGTTAGTAGCCCTAATGGGTTCAAGTGGTGCAGGCAAATCAACGCTAATGTCAGCCCTTGCATATCAATCCCAAAATATGCATGATATCACTATCGAGGGAGATATCCTCGTGAATGGCCGTCCAATTGGTCCTTATATGCGTCTTATTAGTGCGTATATGCATCAAGAGGATCTATTTGTTGCTTCACAGACAGTCTGGGAGCATATAGAATTCGCTGCCAGGTTGAAACTCGATCGTCATACGCCGAAAGAAACACGTGATGAGCGATGCTTAAGTTTGTTAAAGCGTCTCGGGCTTGGACATGCACTTCATACTACTATAGGTGGCGCTGGGGAGGCTAAATGTCTTTCGGGTGGGGAGAAGAAAAGACTGGCATTTGCAACTGAGGTAAGAGATATTAGATCATTCAAATTAAAGGAATTGATAGTAGTTAAAAACATACGTTAGACACACCCGGTTCAAAGGACCATCTCATCAACGTCCCCTTACTGTGGTCTGATTAGACGATTATTCTATATTATCCTAATGAAAACTTGACGAAATCACTAACAATGTTTATTAGATGTTGACAGATCCGCAAATACTTTTCTGCGACGAACCCACCACAGGATTGGATAGTTTCTCTGCGAAGAAATTGGTGTCCATGATGAATGAAATGGCGGGAAAGGGAAAAACTGTCGTCTGTACGATTCACCAACCTTCATCCCAGATTTTCGCTATGTTCAGTCAGATTATCTTGTTGGCTGAAGGACGAATTGCTTATATGGGATCAACGGTGCATGCTACTGAATTTTTATCCAGGTTAGTTTTTTTTTTCGATTTTGGCCAACTTTGGACCACGTGCAATAGGATCCCAGGATTATGTTCCTCTTCTTGTTTTTCCTTTCCAGTACTCCTCTTGTCCGTCACTCTCACTCTCACAACCACCGAGCATTGGACAGTTCGTCCCTTCGTCCGAGCTGAGCTTGTCAGGTCAGCGCGTCGCTAGCGCGTTGTTAGCGCGTCTCAGCTGGCAATGCGCGTCGCCGACACCTCCGGGGTTGCCTTGTCATATCTTATGTATAAAAAGGAGATAGCTGATGTTCCAAACCCCTAAGAAAGCTCAGCTCGGACGGCCCGGGTATTAAGCACAAGTAAACAATTGTAATTTCCCATCCAGTATGGGCTACATATGTCCAAAGAATTACAATCCTGCTGATTTCCTGTTGAAAACGCTGGGCATCACACCGGGGGCGGAGGACAACTGTCGCCAGACGGCGCGCGCCATCTGCAATCGTTTCGCGGTGAGCGATTACGCCAAAGAGGTGGACGTGCTCGTGCAATATGAGTGTCATATGGGCTCGACGATCATCGAGGTGAGTCGACTTCTATCCTTCTATTCCTTCGTCCTTTTTTCCGTTTTTCAATAGCCAGAACGGCCTGCACGACCTGCTCCCAATTTCCATTTATCACGCGCTGTGTTGAAGTGTAATAACTGAAGCGCGAGCGCATGTAGATAACGGCTATAAATCATGCGAACGCTGAAGTTCGGTGAGTTTAGTCACAAAATTGATATCGTTTTATATATTATCGTGATTTTTGATGTGAAAATTGTTTTTTCCTCTCTAGGAACAACAGAATCAAGAACGACATCAACGGAATGGGAAGGTACAATTAATAAACAAGTTGAAATTGGGGGAAAAATATTTACGAGGCAATTTGTAATTTTAAAAACGACCATTAGGAAATAGTTTATTAGTTGTTTTACTTTTAGCAAGGAAGTTTTCTGGTGGACAAAGTTTGCGTGGTTGGCACGGCGTTACTTCCGAGATATTTTACGCAATCCTTCTGTGCAACTTATGAGAATGGTACAGAAGATGGTAAGATTTTTTAAAAGTTATTTTCTAACTCTGATTGATTATCATCATCAAATTACCTCGCTAATAGTTGTATAATATATATTTAATGCTCATGGTGTGAGGTTGGAGAGAGAGGTAGAGGCAAGATGCCTAATACCAGAGTCCCAAGCCGGTTTTAGAAAGGGGACAGGGACAACAGAACAGATTGTGACACTATCGAGGATGTTAGAGGAAACAGTAGCGCGAAAGGAAAGGATGTATGCGGTTTTCTTGGACCTTAAAGCGGCCTATGACAAAGTCCTTCAAGGTCACCTGATTAAGTGTCTAAGAAAACAGGGTGTAAGTGAGGAGATTGTTAGTTGAGTGAGCAGGATATATGGTGAAACGTGGGCGTGGGCTGTGGTAAAAGTGAATGAGCGGATGTCAGAAAGGGCAAGATTCTTAACTTACACAATGTGCTTTTTTGGAGAACCACAGCATCATCAAAGTGAATCCCAACCAGTGACCACGAAGTTACAACACATTGAGAATTATTGAGGGGGTGTATCTAGAATATGCACTTTATGTCTACTTGTCCGCGCCACCCGCGCTGTTGGGGACTTTTGCACCCTAAATGTATTTTAATGTTGGCAGCACCGTTTAAGCGGCGCATGCGCCAGAGCGGCTATCCCAGCCCTTGTAAGCTCGCATTTTGTGGGCTTCGTCCACCAAGAGAACTTAAAATAAAATCACTTTTTACCCAGCATTTGAGCAAGTAAGTCGCATTATTTACACCATTCTCTCTTCATATCTCGTGTTGTGTTTATTGTGTGTTGTTGCCGTGTACTGTCGGCGTGTTGGACTTACTGTGCGGGTTAAGTCAGTAAAGTCTCTAACCAAGGTCCCGAGAACTTACAACTCGCGGGGTATTAATTTCGTTAAGATGCGTGAGCGCAAACACTACTTAATTTATATTAACATAGCATATATCTTTAAACTGATTCATACCTCTCATAAATGTACATTTTGATTACAGGCAATTGCATTAATGGTCGGCCTATGCTACATAGGCACAAAGCCGCTCACACAGAATGGCATCCAAAGTTTACAGGGAGCCCTCGTCACAATCGTCTGTGAGAACACGTTCCCAGCAATGTATTCGGTGCTGGCAGAGTTCCCGAATAACATTCCACTCTTCTTCCGCGAATACAAGGCTGGAATGTATTCGGCAGCCATGTTTTATTCAGCTAAAACAACAGCAATGGTATTAATTTACAACTTATTATAGTTTCTTTCATATATATTGGAAAGAAACTACAATAATATTGTATAATATGAAACTTAGTTACCAGGTATCATCATAGAGGCGTTACTCTTTGTTGCGATTATTTACTTTCTGACGGGATTACGCCACCTGGTGGATAGTTTTCTACTCACTGCATTGGCTGCCATTTTGGTTATGAACGTTTCTTGTGCTTGTGGTAATCATTCTATTTCTATATATATATGATAACCTTTATTGGCATTTCCCCTTTACAATATTGCTCTCTCCGTAGCCCCCAAACATACAAATTACAATAACACCATACTCTGACCCACATCTCGCCCTCACTAGCGGGATCTTTTCCTTCCTGGGCATTTCCGTCGACACAAACCACTCCGGTCTTCTCCCTAGCACTTGCCCCTTCTTAAAAGTAGGGTTGTAGGTGCTCGGCCGGATTTTCGTCTGCCTTTTTTGCTCCTCTACTTCTCTTCCTCTCCAGCGCACCATCCCCTCGACTGAAATCCCTTCCTCCCGCCACTACTGCACCGCCACCTCTGAGAGCCCCACCGATTTGGACGCTCGCTTTCTCCGTGCTGCCCACGCATTGGTCCCACTGCTCATACACCACATCCACACATTCCTAACCAGCCTTTTCCTCCCGATTCGCACGAATCTCTTCTCATATCCCACCACTCTTTCAAACACATCCCACTTAACGTTTAACCTCCCTGCTTCCTGAAGCACCATATACCCCGAAGTTGACTTCTCCAACCTCATGAGGTCCTTTAGAAACCAGGTCTGTTCGCGCTCCAGGAGCTCCCATTCATCCATCTCCTACACTTCCACGCCATACAATAATATCGGTATTGCGAACCGAAAACTCAGCCAAGTAAAATAAAACTAACAAAGTCCGATTCCTTGGCTCGTCCAAAAGAATTCAAAAAGTTCGGACTCACACCTACCCGGCGCTTTCGCGGTTGAAATAGGAGAAGATGTTCATAAGTTGAATGTTGGAAAGTAACTGACTTTATTTTAAAAAGATTCTTACAACTAGCTGCAGGACACACCCCCATTTTCCTCCCTCACATCATCCGGAGACGTTTCCCGTTCTCTCTCTCTCTCATACACACACACACCTCTGCCTCTCTTAGACACCTTCCCCCCTATCTTAACCACCCCCACGTCTCCGCGTATATCCTCTCCATCCACGCCACCAACTCCTCCTCTACCCCTCTCCTTCGTAGGCACTCTATCAGCTTCTATTCTATTTCTATTACCTTAAATATTTTAAGAATGTGGTAACCTGTAAACCTACAATACTATAATTCAAAGCCTAATTAAAGGATAGTTAACGCATTTAACTAATATGTTGGTGTTTCAGGAATATTTTTTTCTAATATGTTTGAAACTGTAAACACAGCCATGTTATGTCTCGTTCCTTTTGACTATATACTCATGATAACCTCGGGATTCTTCGTAAACTTAAGGTTAGTCAAATGGCCTCTATTTGAATTGTATTTAAACAAAGATTTTTCATTAATAGTTCCCTTGGGAAACATATATCCTGGACAAAATATTTATCCTGGCTAATGTACGGAATGGAATCTCTCACAATTGTGCAATGGAGTGGAGTCAATAATATAAGTACGTATGTGTTGCCGTGTGTGCATTTAACTGAAGAAAATAACAATAACGTCATTTTGCTTTAGCATGTGAAAATGTAAATCCGGAAGTACCATGCATACGCACCGGAAATGAAGTACTTAAGCAGTATAGTTTTATGGAGGAGCATCTAGAACGTGATTTGTTCACAATGTTGGTTATGTGTGTTTGTTTTCATATTTTAGCGTTTTTTGCTTTATTGCGCAAAATTAGAAATAGGTAAATTGTTTATGTATTTCTATTACTTGTAGGCTCACACCGGAAAAACTATTTGAGTTGTATTTCATGTATTAATGTATTAACTATGATTGTAAGTTTGTTGTAATACATACTATATAAATATAACCTTTATTGACATTCTCGTGCCCTTACAATCTCACAACAAGTAATTTCTTGTAATAAGAAAAACTTAAGCAATGCTTGGGAAAACAAGTGGTACCACGCGTCATGCAGATGGTGAGAACTACGAGACAGCGAAGGCGGAAATCAGAATATATCCCAATGACCAAGGGGCGATACAGCCAGTCTAAGCAGTCTTGGGAGTCTTTGACAGTCAGTTAGTAGTTGGACAGGCAGTAGTTATTGTGCAGCGGCTTGAGTAGTCGTTAGTTCGGAAGTAATTCAATCAGCAATGAGTTAGTCAGTTCGGACTTAATTTGCGAGCTTAATTTGTCA
>WSZQ02098687.1:0-54084 GCA_019419845.2 Weissflogia rhopalogaster
AGTCCAGGGGGGGGGGGACGATAAGTCTCCGCCCTATAAACACAAAAATTTCATTCCATTTCCACGTTACTTAGGTACATAATAAAGGTCAATTTACTTTTAAGGTTCGTAAACCAGCATACTTGGGAATTTTTTCCATCGTAATAGGTTCCGCTTATAACAGGTTTCCTATATTATTCTGTATAAATCAACGCACACTTAATTTGTTGTTTTTTAAACAGACAAAAGTATAAATTAAATATATTAAAAGAACTTACGTTGAAAGTAAATACTTTAAACAATTGCAGGTAAAAAATAAAAGTTCTCAGTGCCTACTTTTTAAAATTCGGTAGCATTGATAATTAACAAAATCTTATTGAATAGTCGTGCATGCAAATTTTGTGATAGTGAGCTTTTCTCAACTTTCTTACTCGGTCCATCACATATTCTTCTTGTTAGATATTAAATGGAGAAAAGAGTATCTGCACAGTAATATAAGGTATGTGGCCAATATTACCATGTTTAATATAAAATTCGTGAGAGTGTTTCATATTTTACCCAATCTTTACTACGACCTTGTCGTGCCCGTTTTGCATTTTCACCTTTATGGTAACATCCAAAAGAAGAGGAAATCTCTACATATGTAATAAGAAGAGTTCAAAGCAACGACATAACATATATAATTAACATATGTTCATTAACACATTATCAATACTAACAAAAAGCGTTCACGCATTCTCCGCCTTCGATCTGAATAAAAACGTTTGTACGACTAGTTCATATATTGAAATAATTCCTGTTAATGGAATCTTTCGTGTTTTTGAACCGTTTGCACCAAAAAAATCAAAGATTGGTTACATATAGATGAATGCTTTAAAGAGCAAGGCTCTGTCAAAGGGTAAAGTACCTGAGAGTAATGCTGGAGGCAGGAACCAGATGGAAGAAGCAGTTAACTTATGCTATAACGAAAGCAAGGGACGCCTCTCAGAAAATTGCGAAGATTCTTCCCACCAGGGGTAGTTGCGGGGATATTGCACGCCGCACACTAGCAACTGTGGTGATTTCGAAGCTACTGTACGCCGCACCAGCATGCGCGGACTGTATTGCAACCGCCAGAAACAGGGTCAAACTGAGGAGAGACCTTAGGAGAAGTATCTAGACCCGGTTATGACTAGAATCACAAAGCCGCGATTTAAGTCACTACCATACTAAAATCGTTTATTAATAGTAAATTAAGATTTAGAAACGACTTTATATATAACTTAAGAGTTTATGAATTCCCTTGTTTCACCATCAACAAAATTCACATCGGTCAAACAGGTCGAAACTTCTAGACGCGTTTCAAAGAGCATTTTCGTACCACGGATAATACGGGAAATCCCAATACCCCTTCGCTCGCCAACCACGTAAGTTTTGTCTGCCACAGCTGTAAAATAGTCAATCTCCGGCAGCTACACCAGGTAACAAATGTCATAAACTGAATGCCTTGGAGGCGATATATGTTCAACAGTCGTCAAACATTTGGATTCAGTCTTAAATAACAAAACGGACATCTTCGTCAACTCCCCAGTAATTATATTTAATTTTAGAACCTGATGATGGCGAAAGTCAAAATCTTCAAAATATATTCGCGCCCGACCTGCACATCAACAATGTATTCGATTCCGTGGGAAATCTGTAAAAGCTATTCCCACATATCTAATGCAATTTACAAATTCATTTCTTTCTATTCTAATAGAAAGAAATGAATTTGCTGGAAATAAACGTTAGCAATTCTCTATCCCTTCTCTTCACTCAATCTGAAGGTTTGCCTCAGGGTTACCTCCTTTCTCTAATTCTGTACACCATTTTCTATTTTGATATCCGCCAATCTTCATTATCTTCCACATATATTATGTAGTACGCAGATATCACAGCCATTATATTGCTCAGTAATTCACTGAATAGATTGTGATTGCGATCAACTGCAATCACACAGCAACAAGGTAAATAACTGGCTTCAAAATTGGCATATATCCATTAATGAGATAAAATGTCAACAATTACTTCCGTACCATCGAATAAAAGATAACTTGCCTAATATTACAATAAACGGCGCTTTTGTTCACCGTCTCCTTTTATAAAATATTTAGGGATATAATTTGACTCCAAATTTTAATTCGCAAAACTTTCATCACACATTAAGGCATATAGCCCAAACGAAACATTTCCGATGATTAACTTTTGCAAAAAAAAAATAGTTTCGACAAAGATTGTAACAAAAATCTATAAAAAATTGCACTCTAAAGATAATAAGTACTGCTGAGAAAACATTGCTGAGAGACATTACCAAAAGTAGGCATCCCAGAAATTATTTACACAATCCTCCGATTACATTGCTTAATGAAAAATAGGCTATAATACTCTCTATAGAACAATGTTACTTGGAATGACGCTAGCGTACGACATTCTATTCCAAAGCCTTCTATATTTAAAACACCTCATCCTCTTCACCACCATTACTACAACATTGTAAATTAGCAACTATTGCTTAATTTCTGTAATTTCGATGTTCATTCGAAAGGCGGCTTTGATGAACGCTGTAGCGTATAGAAACAAGGGTTTTGAAGTAAGCGTCAGAGCATGCGTCAAAATCCTTTGGAACACGCGCATAGAAACTACCAATGAAACATATTTACACATGTACTTTTGTTTTATAGTCATCATGACGTCCTATTCTTAATATTTATACATTAAGATAACATTGGCAGTATGAGTGCGTCAAAATTTAGGAGCTGCATTCCACAAGCAAGTAATGAAGTGTACCAATGCTCGTAAAAAGAGGCTATGACCATAGCCTCCTTTTATTAAGATTTATGCATTAAAAAGACTTGGAACAAAGATTTTTTAAATCATTCGAAAAAGTAGCGAATGATACTCGTGTTTAAACGACTATTGGTACACTTGTTACCAGGGCCATTCGGTACGCTCGTGCTTCTGCATGCCCAAAAACGCCGTTTCCACCCTGGTATCGTTATATAAAGTCTGTAAAGAACAAAGCGTGCATTCTAATGTTTCACTTATATCCAATATATTTATTTGTTTTATTAGTCTGTAAAAACAAAAAGGATTTTCTCAGCGGAAAGACCTTAGAGCTCCATGGCGATAAAAATATATTTATTATTATGCCCATTGCTTTATAGTTTGTTAAGTGTGGTTGTACTTACAATTAGTGCGTTAAACCTCTATTAATCCTACGCAAATCAAGGTTTTACTGTAGCTTCTTGATGACTCTGACATTTTATTGAACCTTTAATAAAAATATGTTTACTCACCCCTATATTATAAAGTTTAAACGGTTAATGTCAGCAACATTTTTCAAAAACGTACAATTAATTCAGAACAGATGAAAAGGTAAAAATTACTGCAGAAATTTTAATTTACGATAAGATTTTTACTAAACTGTACCAAAAGCATGTTTATTAATTTTCGGTTAAACGTTTATTCATGTTATTATTGCCCAACTCTGGATGACAAAAATTAAAATTATATTAGTATATCTTGATTTTAATGTGCTCTGAGAGTATTTTATTATTACGACCTTCAAGCTCTTCACATTCCCCAGATAAATAAAATACAATTTTATTTCTTTCTCAATTCTTGTTACATTGAATAAAGTGGGGAAATTTAGATTTTCAATAAGCCAGAAAGAAAATTATCAAGCCAAACATTTGTAATACTCTCTAATACTCTAGAATAGTACAATTTTCCAACTGTTAAGTTTTGCAGTGGATCTGTGTTAAACAGGAGAATTGTGTTAGTCGTTGATGCAACGTGAACTATATCTTTATGCTAATAACAACTCAAGAAATAAACTTATTATACAATATATACATGCTATCGGTAGAGGGCACCAATGTCAAATTTACATTCGATTTATTTTAAATTTTCTTTTATTACATACATTATATCATCATTAGTTCAATGTTAGTAATATAACAGCTTCTTTATATTTTATTTTAGACAGTTTTTTAGGTTTTGTTAGTATATCTGCTAACATGAAATTACTTGGCAAATACACAACTTCAATTTCATTATTTTCATACTTATTCTTAATAAAATGATATTGAATATCAATCAATATGCTTGCTTCTGCCAGAACAATATATTCGGCTTCCATCGTTGAGAATGCAACTGTTGGTTGCTTCCTCGGTTTCCAACATATTGCTGCACCTGCTAATGTTAACATGCTGCCCGAACAGGATCGTCGATCGTCAATGTCACCTCCCCAATCTGAGTCCGAATACGTACATACACTTTTATTTGTTTTGGTGTACATAATACCAAATGTTTTTGTATGTTTTAAATAGTGCAACACACGCTTAGCTATATTCAAGTGTTGTTCTCCTGGGTCTGCCCACAAACGACTTCATGCACTCGCTGCATAAGTAATATCTGGTCTTGTAGCATTTGCTAAATATATTATTGCACCCATTAATTCACGATACGGTTTATTTTTCTTATTAGATCGTTCTTCTTCGTTAACTGGGGCAAGTTCTTTGCTTATTTTAATACCAGAGTCTATTGGGGTAGACACTTCTATCGCAAAGTCCATGATAAACCATGTTAAACTCTTCCTCTAATGTTGGAGAATGAAAATAATTTTATTTTTAATGTAATGCGATATATCAGATGATGACGAGATATTGATCTTTATTTTTATTGTTTCTCTATTTTCGAAATATCGCTATTAAAAGATCGATTGATTGCACATATCCTTATAACGATATTCGTCGATGTCGATATTATTGAAATTAGCTAATATCGCCTTGATATATTGTTTTTAAGACGTGAGTTACCGTGGGGGTCCTTAGGGAATCACATGCCTCAAATTCAATTAAGTAACATGTGTGCGTATGCCGTCGGAAAGTGGCAGTCAGTCACAACCTCCTGGACTAGTACCAGGAGTATCTTGAAGGAAGGTGGACGTTCTGCACGGAATGACGACAACTTCACATTATCACCAGATACAGCACAAGACGGAGGAATAGATTGTACAGACACTTGATAGGCGAAACGTTCACAATTGAGGTTCTTCGGTGTTGTGAAGTGAATCTAAGCAGTGTTCTGTTACTACTGATTTATTAATTCTAAATTACAAACTTATATACTAAAAGGTATTGACGTAGTTAAGACGTAAGTCCTGCTCTATTTTCCATCATGCGCGGATGCGCCCAACTTATCAGCTAAAGTGTGATGTGTGTGATGATTTCTGCGTAAATGACAAACAAGACGCCTAACAGCCTACGAAGTACATACAAACATATACAATTATTGAGTTCATAAAATGTCTCTTGATGCTCTGTTGCTTCACACTTCAACATCTTGGGCCCCGCACTAAAGTTCACGGAGCTGTCTGTATATTCGATGTGTCGGCGTCTTCAGGTGTTTCACTCTGGTTGGAAACGTGATTGTGGAAATGTGGATCATGGTTTCCACCGTGTTCTTACCCGAGTTGTTCCCTTGTTCCACGGGGAAGAACACCTTTGTTAGCTTTGGTCTTCCTGTTCTTGCGCTGCTCAAATAAATTCTTCCCTAACCTTGATTCGGTGTTGCAGTTTATTTTCTGTATTTCGGATACCAGAACGTGCTTCTTTTTCATTGTGCTTTTCTTCCTTCGACTCGTTGCTCTTAATTTGTTTTTCCATTCTCGTTAATTTGTTCTTTGTTCTTTAATCGTAGTTGGTTCGGTGTTTATCTCGTGCGTCATCGTGGTACCTGTGGATTCTGTTAGAGTACCATTCTTCAATAAACATGTCAAGAAATAATTGAAATTAGCGACGGTATATGAAACGATTCAGAAAACGAGCATAAATCTTATTAAATGTGTAACAGTGTAAACAAACAGTAACAGTGTAACAATCATCTACAAATGAAAATAATATTAACTTTGTTGAACGAGTAAAAGACAAAACGTGGACCGTCTAGGATTACTATCATTGATCCAAATTTAGATATTTGAATTTTATTAAGAGTGTTAATGTTAATTAAGTAAGGCAGGATATTGTATAATGTGGATGTATGGAAATGTGGGGAACAGAATGCCAATAAAGGTATCTAGATATTTGAATAAATATAAAGAGTTTACAATATTTCAGGTACACAACTGCGCATTTCATATGGTTCAAATCTTATCGGAACCGTTACAATTAGGACTAATATTCCTTTTTCTGTTAAATAAACACCTGGCAAAATGAATCATAGAATTACGAGTATCATAACATCATGAAATTATTTCGAATTATTTCAAGACATTCAATGTTAAATATTTTCTTATAATACAAAGAATACACATTAATCCATTTTAAATCGTTAATCGTTACAAATTTGAACACATCTTCAACTATGGCCTGTAGCGGCCATGGCCAGTTGCGGATTACCGGATTAACGGATTAACTAGTGGTGGACGTCACCTGTGTGCAAAACACGGCAATAAAAGGGATAATAAACAAATTCGCAGAAATTTTATTGCACCCCCAAAAATAAGTCTCCATCGGTCAGGTAGACACTATTTCCCGGATTGCCTAATGCATCAATTGGCGTACGCCTATACCCCCACCGCCATATTTTCATATGCAATAAGTTTGGCTTAAAACCAAATAAAATGCAGAGATGAGCCCCTGTTTAAGTCAGTATCAGTTCAAGTGTTCTAGTGATCATTACAAGCAATCATTAGAAACAATCATTAAACATGTCTCACCAAGAATGTAATGAAAGTGTCAGCTGGGTGTTAGTATTCTTCGAGTTTTGTGATCCCGGGATGGAATTTGAGATCGTACCCAGGAACCACATCAGTACTTCTGAAAATATCGTGCTTCGCCCTCAAATGAAAGTCAAAGTATTTTTTGGAAAAGCAAAGACTGATGCTCAAGTCATTCTCGAATCAGGTACGGATTTTTCATATTATTATTGTCTTTCTTTTAATGTTTTTAACTGTTTGAATGGTTCTAACGTTATTTTTGTTTTGCAGATGATCGGGAATATCTTGAATCATACTTTAACGCACTGAAGGAAGAATTGCATAGGAGGAAGCAGAATGCCTGTGTTGGACTTAAACGCCGTTGGACGGACGCCTACAATGCTGATAACAACTCGGCCGACATCAACTGCGACAACAACAACACGGACGACAAGAGCATCTATAAAAAAACTGCGATGCCCCCTTGCTGCATTTCTACGAATGAAAAATTCGACGTTCTCATGACCAAATTCAATGATCTATATCACAAGCATTGCGCACTGCAAACCACTCTGGCGAAGTTGAGGGAAGGCTTTGATAACATGAACAGCAGTCGGCAGAATGAAGTAATCCATGTTTCAAAGAAAAGGAAGATAACTCGATCATCGTGCAATGGTGCGATATCTACGAAAATCAAGGACGACGATGTTGAGGAGAGTGACGATGTGGAGGACAACGACGATGTTGTTCTGATCGGCGAAAATAAGACATCTGTTCCAGTCAACATATACAATTCGATTAACTGGACGAATTGTTCGGCTGCTACACGCAAATTGTTAGTTGCTGTCTTCGGCCGTACTGCACTCGCCACACACACGCTTACAGGTAAACGAAGTCCAGCGTTCCTGAATGTCGATAAAATGCGCAAAGGGCAGCTAGATCCTCAAAAAACTGCCGACATCATCAGTGTTGTGACACGCCGATGCAAAGTAACTGCTTCTACCGTACGCAGTGCCATTACCACCAAATGCGCCGATGAAACAAAGATGGTCTTCAAACGCAAAAAGCATTGAATGCATTTTTAATTAACATAAGTACAAACTCCTAAAATGCTCCGAAAATGTCACAAAAATGATTGAGTACAAACTCCTAACATGCTCTGAAAATATCACAGAAATAATTTGTCTTCTATCGTTTGTGCATTAGATCTTAACTCATTGAAACGTATCTTAATAATTATAAGAAAAATTAATGTGCCGATTATATTTAGATGAAGAGAGTTGAATAAATATATTTTATCAGCATAAATTAATTGTGTACAATATCGTTGAGGAGTTTATTTTCGTTTTTACAAAACAGTGTTCAAAATACATAAATAAATAGTCATGTGGGTATTGTCACACTTTAAAATAATAATAATATTAATAAAATATAGTAATTCGGCGGAAAGACCTTAAAGGTCGATATCCATTAAAATTTATTTATTATTATTATAGTAATGTTAGCTATTGTAAAAAATTTAGGGGCAACACTGCGTCCTACTGCAGATAAATTTGAGCCTTGAAAATTATGGCTATTCTACATTTGATGAATTGATTATAATCTCGTTCTCTCCGGAGAGCTCTTACTTATATTTAATGTCTTGTTGTATGAGGCTTAAAAGTGAAGCTACCATTACAATTTTAATTATGCATTTCAGTACCATTTCAGCCTGGTGGAACTATGTAATCCAATGGCGATTATATCAACGCAGGCGTCACCAACAATTGGCCATACCACGATAAATGAGAGAGACCACTAACAAGATGTTGCCAATCTTCAACATCAAAATAGCCTCCACGTCGTTATCATAGTAGTACCAAATAATACCACAATATCAACACACCTGTACCAAGTACCTTTGCTAAGCGACCTACATGAAACTTCGGGTAGGCAAAGAAACCGCTGCCTATCCAGCCCACTACAAGAAATTCCACAGAGGGGCACCAATAAGAACGTGTCCTCGTGAACATGAGTGATATGGACATTTTTGGGAACTCTAAGTGTCGTGACCATACTAGTAGATTTCATAACCTTTAATGGCATATTCACATCTCCATTCATCCTTATAACCAATTAACAATAAAAAATAACAACAAATTATAAAAAAATATAATCTAACATAAGACACATTTCATATCGAAATAAATACTATATATATAAAATAAAATTAACAAATATCACTTGGTAAGTTTCGTCTAAACGTCACCATAAACACGCTATCATTCAAAAAGGAAGACCCCGTTGAACCATATAATTAATGTAAACGTCGCATAGTCCCAGGACAATTGGTAGACAGCGACTTGTCGGGTTCACAATTGGTGAACATACCCGCTACCATAGCAGTTAGTGTAGAATCACATGGTCAACAAGTTAGAAATGATTGCGGAAGTTTTCAGTCATTACAAAGTGTTTAAGTGGGTCCAGTTGTCCGGGTTTCGCGAATTCTACAGGAATTTTTTGTCCAAGGTACGCTCTCTATGTATCCAGCCACATCACACACCATCTCCAGTACTATTATCATGGATTCCTTGTAAACCCAATATGCCTGTCATGCATTGGTGAGTCTTTTTTAATGTTCACATCTCTGTAACATTGTATATTTCTTGTTATCTTGGATGTTCACTCGTTATGATACATATCGCACACGTCATTATTTTATTGTTCTTATGCCAATTAATTTCAACTGGTCTACCAAACGAGTCCCCAGTCTAGGAAAGGTATCCTGGCTAAAAGCAAATCCTCAACGCGGACTATCATCGTGACAATATCCTACTACACTGAAAACCATCATAAAGAAGCACGCCCGCCCCAGTGTGTGACCCATTTATGCGCAATGACTCGCATCCAAATGCCCTCGTTATTACCTGGCATGCCTTCTACAGACAGCCACACCACGAACACCCATATTCAGTTAACTGATTATTCTTCTCCTCCTGATTCCCTGCTGCTACACAACTCCCATACATTCCTAACTAATCTTTCACGCCCCATTCTTGAAATTCCCTGTTCATACGTCGTAACTCTTGCAATCGACACCCCATTCACACTCATTCCTGTAGAACCCGTTTCCTGCAGAACAACCAAACCCAATAGTCTCCTTGGAACCGTGTTTACGCTCAAACGCATCCCATTCACCCCACTCTTCCACCCTACATCGAAAAGGAAAGTTTAGTGGTTTAAGTTACTCTGCTTTAGGTTTATTATACTGGCGTATTGAAGAAGCTTGGAAGGTAGAACCAAGGAGAACCTGATCACAGGGCACGGGAAAATGTGAACGATAAACGGAAAAAGCTTTAAGGAAGGAATTGGGATAGTGCTGTGAGAATGTGGGATGCAAACGTGTAAAACACTAGTTATGAAGTAGGAGCTCATGTAGTCATAGAACCCAGCCTAATTTTGCTTGAGAGGTCATGAATTTGAGATCCAACGTATCCTATGAGGTCTCCCCCACCACCTCCTTCCTACCAGGAGAAAGTGGTCTATCGCAGTTTTATTATAATCGATGTTTGCGCATTCGTTGTTCCTATCACAAATTTCCCTCATAATTCCTACGCTAGTTCCATCTCTCTTTTATCGTTCAGTTGCGCATCCAATGTCATAATTATAACTCACAATCAGTTATTGCACGTACTGTTCGCCTTTTTGCTGTTCTTATCATCTGCTTGATCTTGTAGGTGTCGGGCGTTCTTTCTATCATGTATATGATCTTTGTAAGAATAGATCAGATTCAACCTAGAATTGCTATTGTTTCTGTTCTCGAATATTATTGGTTCTCAGCTGCAAGGACAAGACCATCAACTAAATTGAAGGTTATAAGAACGCTGTTGGTATCATACAAATTTCCCTAGTTTGACGAAGCCAACATTAACCTCGACTACATTACTTCAGACTTAAAAACAAGTTAGAAAATGTCGACGAATGACATTCGGACAGTGACAATTAACATACCTCTGACATCACGTAGGAGAATTAATTTATCATTCAATAATAAACCCTTAGGACCAGCACCCGCAGCTTCAGGTGAAACAATTAAGGAGGAGTACGACATACACCAGCCGAAATTGATGGACATGTACAACGATCAGTACGAAGTGAACGCCCCACCTTCACCCAATCTGGGGGAGCGCGTTGATACAATCAGAATAGCCAGAGTAACCCGTGCTCGAAAGAGGAAGATGGTAACTAGATCTCAAAGCATTGGTGAGAATTGTAGGCAAGTCAGGGATTATGATGATGAAGATGATGAAGAGCACATCGATGCTGTAATACTGATTGGCGACAATCATACACAGGTTCCAGCCAACGTATATTGTTCACTTGACTGGAATAACTCAGCGGCGGTAACTCGCAAGTTGTTAGTTACTCTCTTTGGCCGTCATATACTCGCTACACACACGCTTACTGGCAAATCTAACCCAACGTCTCTGCATGAGGATGATTTGCGCAAAGGACAATTGAATCCTCTAATAATTGCAGACATCATCAGTGTCGTAACACGTCGATGCAGGGTACAAGCTTCAGTCGTACGCCGTGCCATTTCCGCCAAGTGCGCCGATGCGGCTAGAGCAAGAAATGTTACAAACGTCACACCAATTAATTTAAAATGAATTCAGAATTTTTGTATAAGTATATGTGTAAAAACAATCCAAATGCATTAAACATTTAAGAAAAGAGAAAGTTGTGTAAATGTGTGTCTAGATAATAAAACATATCTTCATATTTATAGGAATAAATGAAAAGGGCAAAACTACGCCAAGTTTGCACGTTGTTAAACAGATTGGTTTCATTTGGGAAAATTTCTACAATATCATTTGAAGCTGAACACAGATGATTATTGGTAATGCAATGGTTCTCAACATGGGGTCCCCTGGAGGACCGTGAAGTTCACAGGCCAAATTGGAACGAATCCGTCGCCGTAGATAAAGCCCCCTTCATAATTCAGACAGAAATCATGGCTATAGAGCTATGTGCCCAGCACCTCAAAAGCACTACAAAGGCAAATGCATCCATATCATGCCAGATTGAGAAGGGTTTCAAGGTCCACAGTGAAGGAATGGATCAAGAAATGATGACGTGTTAGACACGAGACTATCAAGTGGGACGAAGAGGGCCCTAGGCAGTCCAAGAAATTTTAAAGCTAAAAAAGCGATATTAGGCTACTTGTTAGCCTTCTGGCAGGTCATACCGAGGTCTTGTACCACCTAGCCAATATTGGCAAAGGCGACCCCACAAGTTGCAGATTATGTAAATCGGATGTAGAGACCACCGAACACTTACTTTCCACTTGTGTATCCTTAGAACCTGAAAAATGTTCTTTACTAGGCAGTGGGCAGCTTAGTCTTGCTGAACTCAAGGTGAAGTCGGTCAAGGCCTTTTTGAAGGTTGATCGGCCAGGATTAATTAAAAAGAAGGTATCCATTTAATACTATATAAAGAAAACGCATACCAATTTACTCATTTATTGTTCAGTTTGATGAGATGAATGTTTTGGGTGAAATGTGTTGTTGCAAGCACTGAAATTTTAGTTAGCCGCGCATATGGGCCTCAGTAGGTGAGTAATTCTCCAAGAAGTTTCTGGTTGTACCATTGATTCGCCGCTAGAAGAACCACTTTGAGTGTCAACTGTATTCGCAAAAGGAATGTAGCAAAGTAGCAAGCCCAGGTGATCCAGGGCATCCGACCTAGTCCCCCCTCTAATAAGATGTAGAAATACCGCATCAGATCATGATACTGACAACTGTGGCACTGATACAACGAGAATATGACCCATGGCGATACAAGAGGCCAGCAATTCTAAATCAATCAGATACACAAATGAGTAATCGACTAAAGGTGTCTGTAAATTCACTCACATCCCGCAATCCCTTCAAGAGCAGTAGCGTGGCCATCAACATGAGGACAATACTCAAGACTGGAATGCCGACAATAACACCTGAAACGTCATTGGCTCAACAAAATCACAATATCCGTGTACTCATGTCAGTTGTGATTGAACCAAATTCTCTGCTCTGAAGCGAGCACATCAAATTCTTAGGTAAGCCCACATTTACCTGTTAGATTGTCGTTCATTTTTATGTTGATGGTAACAAAAAGGGAGCCGATGAGCCAGAGCCCCTTGGACGCGCCACATGTGAAATCACGTGGCGGTATCAAGTGCTTGGTGTCGACGGCATCACCGGGTTTGTTTGGCGGCACACAGCTTGTGAAGCTCATTGTCGTTCACGATGGAGATTTGGTGATATTCATGCAATATTAATAAATTGGGAGCGGTTATAGCCGGCGAGCGCGGCACAATTTCGATCTCGTGATTGCGAGGCGAAGCGTGAAATAAGCGATGACGTTTGAATGTGTTCCAGTCAGGAAGATCGCGACCACGGCAACCCGTTTGCTACCAGAGGTGACTTGATGACGTGACTGGAGCAATATGTCGTTTCGTAGAAGTACCCACTACAACTGGTATCCGTGCGACTGTGAACATGAGCTATCCACATTCATTGGTGATTTTTGTCATTCTGGAATTCTTGCCTATTCTGAAGTTTACGCAACGATTTTAGGCATTATTGGTGCTGTATGTATATGTCAGATACTATATCCAGATAAGTAGATAAAGGCAAAGTTTGTCTAAATACAATTGATGGAGTCTAATGTCGGGTTATGGCAAAACATGTTAAAATTTACACTGGTGATAAACACTTTATCGATGTTTTACAATGTTTATTTGGTTTATAATTGGTTTATTTGGTACAATGCGCATTTCGGCGTGAGGCATCGTCAGGTACTAGTCTGTTACAAACTTCAATCGTTTATTTATACAAAAAAAAATTTCATGGGTAGGTACAATATTACGGTTTCACTCCTCGAAGATGGAAGTAGGTCTAGTTTGTCATTAAAGACCGTGTCTGAATTTTCATTTATGCCCGTCAAATAAAAATCGCTTCCAATGCACTGAGCTGCATCCGCCTGTGCGGACCAGATGTAGAATGATTTTAAATCGTGCATGTGTTATATGTGCCGGCTGTTATGAGGTGGTATGTGAGCGAGGAACATTGGGGATTCCCCGCGTTGTTAGTTAAACGTAAATGTTCTCGGAACTGTGTATTCAAATCACGGCCCGTTTGGTCTATATATAAATTATCACAAACAGCACAATTGACCTGATAGATTCCGGAATTAAGAAAACGATCAGTGGGTAGTTTTACTTTGTTATTAGTAAAGGATCTAGGTGTGTTTGGATTATAAACCGCAGCAGAGAAATGTAGTTGTTTGATGAGTTTGTGACTAATTTTGTAAGATAAACGACCTAAAAATGGCACTTTTGGGTATTTGTTCTTCTGTGGCCGGGAAAAATGAGTTAATTGCTTTAAGTTTTAGTTTTCTTTAGAATACCATCTACCCAGTGATCTTTATATCCGTTGTTATGGGCTATAGTTTTTATAATGCTCAACCCTACTTTGAAATTTTCCCTGGAAATCGGCGTAGATATTAACCGATGAATTAGGCAATTAATTGGAGCGAGTTTAGTGGATCTACAATGGAAAGAATCAAATAGTATAATCCTGTCAGTAGCAGTGCTTTTTCCGAAAATTGAAAATTCAAACTGATCCGTAGCCTTTTTAATTGCTAATCTAAGAAGTTAATGAAACTATTAACTTCTTTTTGGGTTGTGACTTTTAAATTGGCATCGCGTGAATTTATGAAGTTGGTGAATTGATCCAATTGTCTGTTAGTACCAGACCAAATGAAAAATACGTTATCCACGTATCTATACCATTTGGTAATGTTTGTAATGAGTGGTTGACCTGACGAAAACAATTCTTGTTCAAAAGTATCCATGTATATCTCGACGAAAAGTAGTGAAAGAGTTGAGCCCATGGGTAATTCCGAAAGTTGAATATATTTAGTGCTGTTGAATTTAAAGTAATTGAATTCTGTACAAATATCTATAATCCCTTTAATTTCGTGGGTGTTGTTGATAGTTCTGGCATCGATTTGATTGGCAATGATATCAATTACTTTATATACTGGGAATGAAGGGAAAATATTTTTAACGTCGAACGAAGCCAGTATTGATGAGGGTTGAAGATTAATATTTCGGATATTTTCGATTAATTATATCGAGTTTGTTATACTATACTTGGGTGTAAATTGTAGTATGTCGGGCAAGGTAGACCACACTTTTATCAATTTCAAGATTTAGGCGCACACAAAGAAGCATACCTTCTTCAAACTGTGGGTCTCCCTTTGTGCAAAATTGGTCAACTCAAGAAACCGTTAGGGCAATCGGGACTAGGCTTATCACTAGTAGTGCTATATGTAAATGTCAGATGCTCCTATATTCAGATAAATAGATACAGACGAAGTTTATCTAAACTAAACGAAACCTGCGTTTCATATTAAATTCTCCACACTCATAACAGGACACTGAGTACTGAAAGGTCTGAGGCATAATCTCTTTTGCCTCCTGTCAGACCTATATCAGGGCTGTCCAACTCGTTGATCGCGATCGACCGGTAGGATCGCGGCATGATATTAGGTAGGTCAAATATTAAAAATGAAATTAAATTATCAACAGGAATGGCGGTAATTTCAAATTTCGTGAATGATACTCGACTGTATGCGTATGATAGGCTAGGAATGTCAAAAAAGGTATCGGTATCGATGAGAATCGATAACACGTGACGTTATTTATCGACTTTTATCGATACTTTAATTTTCTATACTTATGGATAGAATCGAATTAGTCATTTTCGATACTTTTTGACATGCCACTATACTGAGGCCATCTATTAATCACAACTACCAATTATGGTGATCGTACTCTGAGCGACCGATTTGTCCCCGGTGCTGCGTTGGTTACTTTGAAAATATGGAAAGTCAATCATTAAATTCTTTATATCATGCCATAATATACCACCAAATCTACAATTATAATTCGATACTTTTAAAATTCAATTAATCTAAAATTATTATAAATTATTTCATTACTACATTCAATAGATAACAATATTACGGAATGGAATTTTCCACTAGCTATTTCAATGATATTTATCAATAAAAAAAACTTTTAAAAATCAACACAATTAGGTGTATGGTCATACTTTGTTTATAGAAAGATAATGACAGCATGGTTGTGAGGCAGTTGTCGCAGTATATGGCGGGAAACGAATATGATGAATGAATTTTCAGTATTCTAATTATAGTAAAGAAAAACCCAATGTATACATTTAAACGATACTTTGAATTGACAAAGTATCGATACTTCCATAACAATACATATTCACTATTTACTAAAATTAATTTAATAAGTGTTTTTTTCATAATTGCAATTCTTGGTCCTGTTTTTACAATCTTTGTTGCCTTGCTTAACATCGATACTTCACTGAAATTCAAATTCATTTAAATTGCCATATTTTGATAAAAATTCAGTTCAGCTGTTAGCAAGGGATGATTGATAAAAGTTTCGATACTTCAAAGTAGATTCCCTAATTTATGCAATCAGTAATTTTACTATCATTAATTTTATTACTTAGGAATTAGCGCGATATTTTTCATTCTGAAAATGTAACTCCCATGTAGTAATATAAGAAACACTGACTCGATAATACTCTGGAAGATTCCTGTAACGAGTAAAAATAATTTGAAATACATTAACAGATGGCGCCAATGTATATTTTCGATACCAAAAAAAGTATCGATACTTCGTGAAAAGTTGTCATCCCTAATGATAGAGCTCGCAACGTCGCACGATGGCCAAAAACGCGCTCGTAGCGAGCAAACGCGCGCGCTCTTTTTGTAATTTTCGAAGAGTACTTTTGGTCAGCTATGAACCAGCTGTGGTAAAGTTATGGTATCAGACTTATTTCAATCTATTTACGATAAAACCCCTTTATACTGCTGTTAAAAAGAGAAGTTTTATGAAAATTTGGAATCTGAAGTTCAATAGGGGTTTTTCACCCTTTTCTATCAATCGAACAACATGTCACATATATCAATTTATTCTTCTTTTTATCTACATGGTATTAATATTTTTTCTAGTCGGTTTTGTATAGATATCAATTTTATCTTGTTTTATAACATATTTCATGCATTTATCAGTTATTTCCATACAAATCATCAAGGATACTCTTTATATCTCGCACATATTACATAAACTTTACTTATTTCTATTGTTAACACTTTACTATAATAATGAAATTTTTATAAAACACCATAATCTAAGGTGAAGAGTGAAAAAACCTTATTAAAGTTCAGATACAAATTTTCATAAAATGGCTAATTTTAACAGCAGTGTAAAGGAGTTTTATCGTAATGTGATTGAAATAAGTTTAACGCCGTGAGAAAGTAGAATAGTTGATGATCATTTTGATGGTTGTTTCATCTTCATAACTTCATATTTAGTACGAAAAATCTTGAGCAAAAGTACTCGTTGAAAATTGCGAAAAGTGCGCGCGTTCGCAGCTAGCGGACCGCGCGAATAATATTGTCGCACGTTAAGCAACTGTGCGACTCGCCAGTCGATCCCGAAAACGAATGAAAGAAATCATGCCAGTCAACCATGTATATAAAAAGGTTGAAAAGCCCAGGCCTATATCAAGCAACCAATTTTGTTGTGGATCATTGTTTGCCGACCGTTAACTTATTTGACTAACCTAATCTGCGTTTAAGAATGGAACCTAACTAATCTAATATTCCTCTTTTCTTTTCAAAGATAATGGCCGCAAACGACATTCGAAGAATTATTGACATGGGATGTCAATTACCATGCCACTTACATCGAGTACAAAAATTCTTCTGGCATTCACTCACAAGCCATCAATACAGGGACCTAAAACTCGCAGCAACCGTCTTCTCATTTGAATACTACTTGCTTCTCGTCTTTGGTTCCTTGATTGTACGATAGTAATGTCTCCTTGTCAGCTAATATGCTTTAAAATAACCAATTTCAGGGTAGCGAGGTGTTCCTAGTCCCATGGTTAGTATTTGATGCTGTCTACTTGATGTTTGAGTTTAGTAGCACTCTATACTGCATTATCAACGGGGACTACAGTGTATCGAAGCCTAAGCATTTTTTGATGAGCATGTTTATGATCTATAACTGGTTGGCAATTTTCTGTGCATCACTGAATATGCACGGTGTATGTGGTATGGATTAACTGCCTAATAATCTGGCATAATCGATCTTTCATATACATGTTATGATATATGTGCAAACAGAATAAATATATATTTCTATAAAGTTTGATGTCATATTAATTAAATATTAACTTGGTAAAAATAGTTATTGCTAAATTTACGTGGCAATACTTAAAATAACTGGCCTACCTGGGCTCGTTATTGATTTGTGTATCAAATGAGCCCCGATACGAGTCACAATTTACTAAACTTTTATTATGTGAATATATTACTATTCTGAAATACGAGTATACCTAAGAAGTTGGTATATAACTTTCCACAGATGAATTGGCTAATCTTTTATTATAATGTATTCAGTCCGCAGACTTGGTCATCGACCTTCACTGGTCCTTCAGCCTTCATACATATGTTTGTATTGTGTTTTTATATATCATACATGTTATTGTGATTTTTGTTATTGGTTTTTGTGATGTTGTTATTGGTGTGTTGTTGATGTGGTGTCTTGTTGTGTGTGAGTGAAGTGAATTTTTATGTATGAAGTGGATTCTTCTTGTGTGTTGTGGGTTGCACATTGCGATTGTTGTGACTTTATCGGTGTTGATTTTTTAATAATAATAACCTTTATTGGCACAACCCTCGTGCTTCTTATAAACGTAAATTATCATTCCAACTCAAAAATAAAAATACACTCAAAATGATGGCCACCCTCTCCCCTCCCTCAGACAACAATTTACCAACACAATCTACTTCCCTTCTCAACTGACTCACACACCCTTCATTAATTCCCATACACTCTCCAATCACATGCTCCCAGGTATCTTTCCCATCCATGCAAAACACACACCTCTTATATTCATCATTCATCCATTCTTTCTTACCCCTCTCTTCTGACCCGCACCTAGCTCTAGCTAAATACTCCTTCTGAGCTTTATTACCGATGCGTTCCCAAAGTAGTCTTGCCGTCTGCCCGGTACCTTGATGCGTTTGTATTCTGGATTATACGAGCGGTCGTTGATTCTCGCTTGCCTCATTTGATTTTCAACATCCATCCCTGTCGTCCTAACCAGATATTCCAACAACTCCCTATCCTCTAGATACTTTTCAACTACCGTCTGGGACATCCCCACCTCTTCGTACACCTTTCTCCTATTTTCCCTCTATTGACTTCTTCCTTTCCTTACACACCATCACCACACACTCTTCACCCATCTGTCCTCATCCATTCTCACCAACTGCCCCTCATATCTCACCACTCTCGCTACTGTCTCCCATAACACAGTCATCCTACCTTATTCCTGAAGCACTATATACCCTGGAGTAGATTTTTCTAACTTCATTAAGTCCTTCAGAAACCAGATTTGTTATGTTTCAAGCGTTTTCCATTCAGACATGCCCCATACTTCCACACCATACATTAACATAGGTTTCACACATGCATCCCAAAGTTTCATTGCATATCCCCAGTTGCTACCCCATCCATACATAAGGATTTTTTAATAATGTGAATTTTTCATGTGAATTTTTCATGTGAATTAATTAAATGCGTGATTTTTAGTGTGAATTTATAACAATAAATTCATACTAGTGGGGTGTCCACCCCGGGGAGCTAATCTTTTATTATTATGGTTTGGTAAAAATAATGATTGTATGGGGGTTTCTATCCTAATTATTGATCAAATGGTTGTTGGAAATATATAAAAATGTTAATATCTAAAAATACGTTTTCAATATATCTTGGAATTTTATTAATAAAGAGATTTTTTTAATAAGGTGTAGTGACTATTTTCTTTTTTTATACCTACTGTATAATGCACACATTTCAGTATTGTTTCAATTACACACATACTAGTCGTAGAAAAAGTCTTTTTTATAAGGCGTTGTCGGCGTATCTCTAAACGGAACAAGTGGTCTTCTGAAAGGAGAGCTGCTATGCGGTGGTAGAGTCATCGTGCTCAACCTGTGCATATAAATATATATTATTATGGTCTGGGACACCTCAGAACCACCGTAGCATTGTTTCAAGATGTCGTATCTCGGGTCGCGCTGATAGAGGTGTGCGGAAATGTACGCAACAGCCTTCCATGCTTGTTCGCAAGCGAACATTCGTCTACTTATCTGTACCCGGCTTGGGTTTTCGCAATGCGCTATTGCTAACATAGCCGATCGTTCCATGCTCCAGGCAGGGCAAGCCGATAGAGTGTGTTGGACATTATCAGTGGCTACCATTGTGCAATATAGGCAGGCATCTTTTGGACGTTTTCCGATGCGATTAAGAAAGGCTTCAAATTACCCGTGCATCATGCATTAACTTCTGGGATCCCTCGTTTAAGCCATGATGATTTCGAATTACTAAGTCAGCGCTCGTGCCATGCTGAGATGATACTGGGCGGCTTCAAGGTTTCTGCGTTCTTTCTCTGATGATACCGATATTTTCGTTTCTCCACGAGTAAATCGGCTGGAGGTATTCCTGAGAGAATCTCTACTGCTTCAGTCGAAACAATGCAATAAGCTCTGCTAACGCCAGAAAACATCTAGTCGCATGGAATGCCCTTTCTCCACTCGTGGGTGTAACTGCACGAGCCGAAGGCGAGTGCTGCAATTTCTCATAATCTTGAGGAAACGGGTACCATCCAATGCTTGTTGTTCAATATACTAATACCTGACAAGAAGTTAGTATATCAACAGAGTTCATTGTGACTTAACATGTTCAGCAAAGTGGAGTTTTGTATTATCAAAAACATTTCAAATATCTATATTTTTGTTGCAACACACTTTTATCAATTTCCAAATTTTGCCACACACTACGAAGCAAATTTTTACAACTTCAAACTACGTGGAGCGAATCAGGTTATTTATAAGCATATAAGCAAAATTAAGTAACACTTAACGTACTACTCTGAACCATAAAAAACATACTCTGCAGAACAATTACCTTCACTTCTTGTATCATTTCTTACTTTCTCCTAATCCTTCGGAATAGTTTTCGTTCTCCTCTTCTCCTCCAGAATCATCGAGACCTTAGCCTCCCTCCCTCATCAATCCTCCAACACTTTTTCATCGCCTCTTACACCATCCGTCCATACTTCTTTCATTCCCTCGTCAAGTGGTCCCACATATCATACCTCCATTTATTGGAAGATACCGTCCCAAAAAAATGCTTCAGCAAAGAGTGGACTATATTTCTCCAAAAAGGGTTAAACTGTTGCAAATGTACAGAGCGTTCATACTCATACATTGACTCGCTCATATTCCGGAGTCCTGACAGGAGGCTAGGGTTATAATCATACCAAAGGTCGGAAAACAAAATCTTATAGACCAATTAGCCTCACCTCCTTATTATAATTATCAAAACCATGGAAAAAATGATGAACAATCACATCAGGCAGAAATACCTGAACGAATGTACACATAACGCCGACGATAACAATTATACCACGCCTGGCCGCTATCGCTGAACCCGAGAGTTGAACTGTGAACAAATAAAGAGTTATATGGTACTTTAAAAAGCGCTACAACGATAAATGCAGTTATATCACGACAGATTGTGAAGTAGCATTAATAGCTCTTTACGATGAGCAGTGTAAATCAAAATTAACTTAGAATTGCAAGAAAGTGCCCAAAGAATTGGGGCAAGGCAACAACTCACAATGCTGTGGGTACCGTGCGACTTCAAGAAGGCAGCAAAATCTGCCTTCCATGGTCGTGAACAAGAAATGGTATCGAGTTAGACACGAGATCGCATGAAGTACCGAGGCCAAGACATTATGAAGCTTCAACAAATTACAAATATAAAAATTTCACCTGAAACAAGTGATAGAAAACTTTCACTATTTTATTATTATCCACATTTGTCAATCGGAGAAAAAATGCGCCGACAATTGCTTTTATATTCACTTAACTCTGTGTTATGTAATCCATACCAATTTTTGAAGAGAAAACAAATAAGGACGATACTGCAGTTGTAAAAGGAGTCAATGATTGAGATCATATTTTATTAATTCTTAAAGGACGGATATAGTACTGGACGTTAAAAATGACTGGTTTTTTTTGTAGCGAGGAATTTAATTTAATTTTATATGTGCTATATTGATAATTTAGAAGTGGAAAGCAACTATTGAAGATTTGATTTCTGAAATAAATATATGTGTTGGGTAAAAGCTAAGGTGATAATATTGATCCAACAGTAAATATTGGAAACATATTACATGATTAAGAGTTTATAGCAAATAACGATACTTCTATGAAAATATACCTGGTTCGCCCACCTGAGCAGCACAGTCGGTAGAGCTTGGGCCTACCACGCGGTCGGACGAGGTTCGACTCCTCGGGGTAGGCACCCATTATTCACAAGTATAACTCTCAAAAATTCACATTAATCAACACCTATACAAACCACACAATAAAAAGCCACTCTTCAAATCAACAATCGCAAATATGCACAATCCACAACTTTCAACACACAAGAAAAAGGGTAAAAACCGCTGACAAGTCAACTAAACACTCTCACACTACAAGAATCCATACATAAACAATTACAATAAAAACACATACAATAACAATAAATCAAGAACCAGTATGGTTGATGGACCAAATACAATATTATTATTTTTGTATCTGGTTGCTTACTGGTTTCTTAACGTTGCTTTGAGTTCCTATATTCTTGTAAAACATTGTATAAATAAACTTGTAACAGATTTAACTGCGAAATACATGTGATTTTTTTTGAAAAAGTTAACAGTACAAATATACTATTAAATTATTTGTTGTATAAAGTTATTGTAAATATTGTAAATATTGTTATATTTTACAAATATTGTTAAATAATAATGCTGCACAATAAGACATTATTAAGTAATAAAGAAAATGTCATCTCCTAAAATAGAAGGAGGGGGGAGGCATTACTGACCCACAAGAAACAGCTACAAGCAAATATGAAGAAATTTGACGCATGACCGTAATAGGTTCGCCATCACTGGTATAGGTCATCACTCCCAACGGTTTTTTATTACTGTACTCATTTTCAAGTTAGTTATCCAGTATGCACTCTTCCCCATCTTTTCATTATTCACCATATTAACCCCCAAGCATGGAAAGACAGTGTTTCATGAAGGGGGACACCGTTTTTGTCGCCATTACAACTTTTGCATACCTCTAAAGGATCTATGATGGTTATACTTCTAGGTTACAACAATTCTAGTTGAAAACTTGATAAATATCCTTCCTATAATAATGGATTGGTAATTGGAACTGTGAATTCCAATGTCTAGGTTCTCCCCGTGTTTGGATGCGTCTAGGACTCTATATTTTGTTGTGTCGGCAACTCTGGGACTTCATGTGCACTAAAATCAAAATATATGAAATTTTCAATAGAATCAAGAAAAAATGCTCTGGAAAAACCTTATTTTCCGCCAATATAACTGATTTTATTGTAAGTATCTTCATATGCTCCTACATATGACTAGTGTTCCAAAGAATTTCTTTGAAAAAGTTTTGCGCAAATCAAGTTTGGAGTTTTGTTTTTTGTTCACATTTTTAATCATGTTACCACGTAACGAAATAGAGGAATGCAACATGTCCGACTGACAATATTCAGTATAACAGCAAATCGTATTTAGATCGCAGGTACGTCCGACCCTTGAAATTTAAACGGTACAATATGTATCTTACGAAAATAATGGAAGAAATTATCCCAATTCTAGACATAGCGATTACTCTCGCAGCTCCTTGTCTAAATATTTTGATCGTAAGTACATAAGCAGTAAAATGCAAAATGTTGCTATTTATTGCTCAACACGACCTCCAATGTCAAAAGGATACAGCATTGGAACCCTTGACGTGGCAAACCACTATAATATCGAGTTTATCTGTCCTGTTGTCTAACCGGACAATTAAGCGTATGCATGCTGAGCAAATAAGCATGCGCATAGCATGTACAAGCGTAGTTTGTCCGGCACAACATGACAAGTAGCTAGTAGTACATGCATTCATCACAGATTCCGATTTACCACAGAACGATGAACCCTTCCAACTGATCTGGAATTTCGGCTACACCATTAGCTTGCTTTACGACACGTGTCAACTATTCGATGGGTTCCTAATCGATAGCGAAGGAAGTGTCAAGCTGGACAATCTGTTGCTCATCTTTCTCAAAATCTACAAATTGTACTCTACGTGTAATCAGGAAGGGAACCAATTATCATAATACGTGTTTCTTCGAGTCGAACGTTACCAAATTGTTAGCAAAATAAAACATTCTGTTTGAATCATATATTTGTTCATTTTTGTATCATATATAATAATTAATGATATATTAATTAATATATACAGAGACAGACGGAAAATGTATTAATTATAACATGCTTTAATGGGTATTGTGCTGTGCATTATAAAAAAATAATGAGCCAATATGTTAATCATATCTGCATATCGTCGTATCGATCGTCAAAGGATTTTTTTTCTCTCACTTGCATCCTTGTTCCTGCATAAATGTTTAAAGTCGTTCAAAAAGCGCTCAGCAAAAAATATACTTCATCGACTTATTTTCACATATTATCTCACAGATAGCACTCGCAGAGCGAGGTGCAGGAGTACGAGCCCACGCCGGATTCGAATAATCGAGATTCGAGCACTGCATCGTCATCGCTCCACCAGCGAAAATATCACAACTCGGAACAAGTATCATCAATGCGGCGATGGCCTCTGATTGTAGTATGCCAACACCGTCGCGGTTGTCTCCTTCGCGCATGCTCTTATACGATCAGCGTTTTCTCGAAATCTAGTCGCTTGATTAAAGGCATAGCTACATGGTTTCATTAAATTTGCATACATAAGCAGCTAGGCTATAGATTTCTACTTTGGGCCATTCGTCTTGGGGTACATCTAAGAAACGCTCTCCATGAATGTGTCTTCGTGCATTGCACATCCGAGATCGTGCGGCTCCATTCACCATATACGCTCACAGTTTCTTAACGTTGCGATTGCAACAGGTATTTAAATACCGAATAAATTACATAAATATAAATGTCGAGTACAGTAATAGACGCTAGAATAGATTATTTCATCGTGTTATAATCGATAAGATTGAAGAGCAATTCTTTTCGTTTATTGTGTGTTGATAGAAACTTAGAATTAATAGGTTCTTTTTTGCCTTCGCTTTGCTGGCATTCACCAGAGTTGCTATTAAGTTTGCTGGTCGGTCTTGCGTGTGAAATGCGCTCTCATTTCGGAAAAACACGTTTAAGTTCTATTTTCAAAGCGTTTTACATAACTACATACATCTTAAATTTTAGCTTCGCGTCCGGGCGGGGGGGAACGTAAGCATTCGTTTCGTCAACAGCATTAAAATAATAAATATGGAACTAATCGAAGAACACATAGGCGAGACAATAAGAGAAAAACTCAAATGAGGGGAACACGGACGAATACGAAAACCTAGACGCTCACTCGCTCTATTTCAGGTATATGGTATGTACTTACAAGGGGAGGACGCGGACTTGATCACACAGATTAGAAAGACATTCGACAAATGTGTAATGATAGAGAAAGTAAGTCCATGAAAATGAGACTCAAATTTGATCCTTAAAAATGCTAAAACAAGGATCTTATTTGGAAGGTCGAGATTCGAATCACCCAGAGAAATTGTTCACTTTCGATTTCTTGTTTGCAATTTTGCATTATAATAAAAACGAAAAAAAGTTAAAAAAAAAAATTAACTGCTCGCGACGATAGAAACGAAATGTCATAACTTCTCTCATTCTATTTTCATTATCCCACTTTTAAAATCTGTTCTCACTCCTATACTACATATCTCTCCAATTTCAATCAAATCCGTGATGTCAAGTACGTGCCCTGCCCCTGTCCGCAAGTATGCAATCAGCTTTCGTGGCTTATTCTTAAGTAAACCTACAGAAGCGATCAAAAATTCTCCAAGGCGCTTACAGATAGTACTAATTAACAATCATCTGTCTGTGTGTATGTGTGTCATTTACAATCGCAAGTATTTTGCATCGGTCATCATTCCGACGCAACGAAGAGATCCCAAAATCGCGTATAAACTTTTCATTTTACATGTTGCAATTATTGAGTCGGCCACACATTGCCATATTTCCATGCATCCTCTGCACATTGTATCAATTGATTTACTTATCATTTAAAACGTTTTATTATCAATTACTCTAAATATATAAATAAGTATATTATATTCTTAACATTAGATAATGTAATTTGCATCATACCGCAATTTGCGTTCCAAGTAATCTGCGCAGTACGCTCCACACGGTCGCAGCACACACTTCATGAAGAAAAAAATATATATACCACGCGTTTATTCTCTCCTCCGCCGTCTTAACGCTACCTACATGCGTGTTGTGTGTGCATATGCAAACAGATTAAATGCATTCTCGCAACGCACCGCCGGTCGTGTGTCGGTGCAGCTGAGCATTCATCTCACCGATTGCTTTCGCCATCGCCCACCCTCCCCTCCTCCCCCAAAAAATAAGTGCTCCTAATTAATCTCTAGCGCATTAAGACTCGCAATGAAAGATTTTACAGATATTTATAACAATGCAATAAATATATAAATATGTACATGATGTAAATAAAGTAAACAAACATAATTATCGTGGTGGTTGTTGTTGTTGGTGGTGGATGTATGTTAAGAATGGTTTCAGATAATCCAATATTTGTTTAAAGCATCCAGGTAAATATGAATAAATAAAAGAAAATAGTGGCGTTGAAGGACTGGCTGTCTTGTCACCTACACGCGCGCTTACTTAATTCAATTGGCAAATCAATGAATAGCTGTAGAATATAATCAGGGATTGAGTGTGTCTTCCTTATTCGTGTTCTTTTTTTTTGTCGAATTTCCCTTAATAGGTGATAAAAAACCAATCGACGAATCACTGATGTTGTTTTCGAAGCATGTTTGATAGAATAAAATAGTAAGCTGTTTAAACTGGCAGGCGCAATACCTTATAATTTTCCAGCGAATATCATCTACTACTCATCACAAACAGCAGCGCGCGGTTTCCCTCATAATTATTTAAAGAATCGTGTTAAAATAACTTGTCTATACGTGTTTTAACCTCTTTTTTTCATTCCATTTTCTTCATTTTTTTTTCTTCCAGTTTTTTTTTCGAAATAATTTTTTTAAGGCGTCCGTTATGCGCAACTTTAGCGGCACTCCCATACTTTCACCGTTTGATCAACGCTGCCGGAGACAACGTACGGATGAGAGCTGTGGAAATCTAAAAGAGAGTAAGAAGAGGATATTGAAAGAAAGGTATTGCGAGGGTTGTGGTTTTTATCAAGTTTCGTATATACTTACCAACAGATGTGCAGAAGTGCTTGTGAGCCTCCAGAGATTTCTTGCAGCGCTTAAAAGCCAAGTCCCAAACGCGCAATGTTCGGTCATCGCCGGCCGACACCAGGAACTTGCCACCTGGATGGAATACACAGCCGCGCACCCAATTATCGTGGCCGGTGAGCGTGAAAAGGCAAACGCCGGCTACCACATCCCATATTCTGTTGAAAAATTCACATGTAGAATTTATACAGTACATATAAGATAAATATCGTTCAGTGAATTTGATGCGTTAAAACAGTGTTTACCATCTGTGGGGAGCGCTATTGCAAATGTGTGCATATATAAGTCTCCTTGAGGACATAGGGTAGACCACCGAGAGACATCTCAAAAATTGTAAGGAGCGAAATTTAAAACAAGTTTAAAAATCGCTTGAGTGGATATTTGAAGGACGATTATAAATATACGTGTTTAGCATGAAAAAGAACGTATTCAACATTACCTTTGTTAATTTTAACAAAATTGTAATTAAATTCTATGTGATGTTCCCGACGTTTCTTCATGCAAGTTTATAGCGTACATCTAATACATTAAATCATGAAATCCATAAATAACGTGAAGTATTTTCGGGTTAAACTCTATTAATCACTTGGTAGAAAACAGAATGACCCAATTTCATTATATGTAATTTAGTATGTTAAAACAGCGTTTTTCAAACCGTGAGGGCGAGCCTTTTCCAAACTTTGGTAAATACGGGCCCCCCTTGAAGTCTCTTACTGGAGTTGTATGGTTCCCCGGTGGACATTGCCACGAAATTGTAAAAGGCAAAACAAAACTAGTACAGCTATTTTAAAAATACAAGTGTCGATAAAAAATACCAGTTTTGAAAACACGAAAATGTAAACGCAAAACATTACTTTCTTTAAGCCTTCTCCGTCGGGCGCAGTCGATCTGAGAGGTCAACAAAACACATGTTTCAGCACCCCTCCGTAAACTATTAGTGGAGGGATAAGTTTTATGCAATGTTCCCATCGGGACCTTGGAAACTAGATCGGAAATTAATCAGTATGCTGCAGGCTTAGGTCATTTTAGGTGGCAGGATTTTTGTTTATATTTCATGACTCTCAGTTTATTTGTAAGTTACGTTTTCATATTTCACATTAAAAATATAAACGAGTGGCGAGAGTTTTACCTGCTGAGTTCAGTTTGACTGCGGCCCGGAACGAGAATGTAAAATCTTTCGCGACCCACCATATGAAAAAGGGACATTTATTTTAAAAGAAAAAAAAATCAAACACAAATATAAAAAAAATAAAAACTATATACTTCGTATGTATTCATTTTCGGCATTTTGTATCCTTCGTTGGGTAACTCTGGGTCTAAGGGGGAGGCCTACTTGGAACATTGACTGAACATCCATAGTAAGGGTATTGGGTGACTTTGGAACTTTGGGCATCACCTTAACAAATGTACACTTTAGCACTATTCCTAGTAACTAACTAATGAAACAATATTTAAACGGTTTTTTGTCTTGTCGCGACCCAGCTGAATGTTTCTGCGGCCCGATGCCAGGTCGCGACCCACACTTTAGGATACGCTGATCTAAACTACTAGGAGCTCGTAGAAGTAGGTCAACGGATTAATTCTATCAAAAATTGTTTTATCATATTCGAAATATGAATTACGCCAGTGTACATAAACACATTCAATTTAATAAAACGTAAAAATGTCATTTTATGTAGTGAAACATGATTAACTAAGAAAAAGTAGCCACAATATAATTTCAATATACTAAACATACCTGACATTTCGATCCCTGGACCCGGAAGCGAGGAACGGCCCGAGATGTTCACCCTTCCGGTTATCAGCACCAGCTCCCTCATTAATCGCCGAGTTAGTAATGGCTGGCGCCCAGGCAACGCATTCGACGACGTGATCATGGCCGCGCAACTCCTGCCTGCACTCCTTGTTCGCCACCATCCAAACACGCACGGTGTGATCGTTGGACGCACTCGCGAGCATCGTGCCGTCGGTGGACGCTCGTACCATACGCACCTTCAAACAAAAAAAAATCATGAAACCATTATAGACAAAAAATACTAGACTCGATTCCTACCCATTCACGATGGCCGGTGAATGTCTTTACGCAATACCCGTTGGCCACCTCCCACATCTTGATGGTGCGATCGCGACTCGCCGAGACGACAAAATCGCCGGCGGGCAGAAACGACACGCTGGACACGTTGTGCTCATGGCCAAGCATCGTCTTCATGCATTCGAAAGTGACGAAATCCCACAGCTTGATCGACATATCAGCGCTGCACGATGCGAGCACCTTGCCGGTGGCGTCGAACGCGATGTCCTGGATCGAGTCGGTGTGACCTTTGAGCGTCCGCTCGTACTCGCCGGCCTCGAAGTCCCACACCTTGATGGTGGCGTCCTCGCTGGCCGAAGCCATCAGGTTGAAGACCGGATGGAAGATGGCGCGCGTCACAGGCGCCCGATGGCCTGTGAACACAAAATAATATTACTACAATATCTAAAAAAACTATAACCTTAAAAAATCGAATTTATAATACTTAACCTCATGTTTTTTTTTTTGAGATTTTAAGTTATTTTTCCCTACCCAATAGAACAAACTAACCTAAAAGCTAACCAAAAATCAAATCATTGGACAAGGTCGATCGCATGTCAATTTTCCGACAGTTGCCGATCTTGACCGTTCTTTGAGGTTATTGTCATATTTAAAATGATTTTGTAAACTTATATTATATTGCAGTCTATGAGATGTATACATGTTTAAAATTATAATTGTAATAGAATAGTACACAATCACGCCGATAGTGACATGTTCACAGGGTCGAAAACCTAAACCCCAAAGTCACTAAATAAATTACTGTCAATTACATAATTTGACATCGAATGGAAAATCGGCATTTCTAGCTGTCAAACTTACGCGCGATCCATCCATTTATACTTCTAGCGAAATGTATATTTGTAGTTAGGCTCCTTTTTTAATTTAATTTATATCCAGTTAGTATCTACTTCTAAAAATATATATCCTACATCCAACTATAATTTTTTGCATTAAAAAAGTCACTCCTCATTGGACATGTCAAATTTTCGATCTTGACCGATGTTTGAGATTACTGCAGTATTTAAATACATTCTTCCAATTTCCAAGCCACACATTACAAAACTGCAGGTGTAAAGCTACTATTAATGTAAACTAATATTACATTTTAGTCAATAAGTTATCCGTATGTCCAAGTGTAAAATTTTAACTAGAATAAATAGCACACGGGAGACCGTGAGAGAGTAACAAATATGCAGGGTCGCAAACCTAAAAGTCACTAAATTAATTAATTTAAAATACATAATTGACAGTTTTGGAATTTCGATAGAAAACAATCGTGTTTCTAGGTGTCAAACTTATGAACGATCAATCGATTTGTACTTCTAGAGGAAAGTTATTACAAGGGAATAAATATTTGCTTTTAGGTTAATTCCAACACACAATTAAGAACCGGTTGACATTTAATGACTTCAATAATCCATCGCCTTACTTTCGCAACATAATATTGACTTCATGACGCATGCATTACATTTTTTGGAGGCATTACTCTGAATCATAACAAACATGACTTTTTCTAGTAAATAAAGTAAAACAATGTAATAAAAAGTGCAAAGCAAGCATTGCAAGGATTAAGAATACAAAGGATTCAAAGGACTTCATTTATAGTAGTTTCTTTACACAAACTGACCGAACTTTTTTTGGGATAGGAACAAGTTTAGGAAAAAATATTTTATTTTACAGAACAAATAAATAAATAAATAAGTAAACCGTTGTATGTCTTACCAGCTAAGCTGTGTTTCTCGGGCGGCCGCGGAATCCATTCGCTTGGATTACGTTTGCCGCGAGTTGGTGCGCCGTCGATAAACTCCTTCTCGGCGTCGTTGAGCTTCGTCTCCAGGTCCATCACCTTCTTTTGCAAGCGCAGCACCGACGTCCACTTCTTCTCCAACAAGCCAGCGAATTTACGCTCGACATCGCCATGCATATCCGCTTCCTTCTTGAACGCTTCTAACGCCACCATGTACCCGCTTGAGCTTAGATAATCGGCGATTGCCTTGTTTCTGTTGAGGAAGAATTGAAATTAGACATTTGAAACAGAATACTTTTCTTTCTAATTATTTCTATTGACTGTAAGTAACGGAAAACAAGAATGATCTCCAAAACATAAGGAAAAAATCACGAATTCGACTCTGATATGTTATCAATTAGCTGTTAGGGGCTACAATTTCACATCCCACACATTGAGAAACACTGGTTACATTTGAATACAAGCATCAAGGTCAATCGCATGTAAATAATCGGATACTTGTCGGTCGTGGACAATGTTTGAGATTACTACCGTATACAAATTTATTATATATTATATTTACAAACTTTTTTTCATGTTAAAAATCGATTTTGTAGGCAAAAATGGATGTCATTATTTTAATATCGCTTCTTTTATTAAGTTGGTCAGCTGCGTACATTCTAACCTCCTACATCAAATTTGATCAGAAAATCCCACAAGTTTTGCCAACGTTTATAAAACTAGTTAGCTTCTATATGACGTCGAACATTTTCATGAAAAAGTTAAAATTGCATGTTTTGTACAATTTTAAGTGCAATTCCGCATAAATATTATTGTAGTCTGTAACCAGCTGCTTTTTTGCACTAAATATTATTATTCTTAAAAATTCGCAAAAATGCACTTATTATATTTTTCTAAAAATGACATATTCTAGACTAAAGTAGCTATTAAATAAACCATAATTATGCCAAATCTGTTCAGGACATTTATCGCAATCGTACACACAAAATAAAAAAACGAGGTCCGAGAAAACTAGTCAAAAACTAGTTAAATAAACAAGAATATATTCACAACTTCTCTTAATGAGCTGCAACAGAATAACTTCAGCAACTATCGACTAGAAATTTTGACCGGATAAATGAGATTTCCCCTTAATATTGTGATATATTATAGTGTATGAGTTACAGTAGAATTCATAGTTTTAACTAGAATAGTGCAATATCACGCCGATAGATTGATCTATATACAAGGACGAAACCTTTAGCCACATAAGACACTACATAACTTCCTGACAATCGAAAAGCATGTTTCTATCAAAATTATGTACGATCCATTTTCGTATACATCTTGGGCAAGGAAAAAAAATCAAATTCGACCCTCAATGATGTCATGTTATCAATTAACTGTTTCAAGCAATTTCACATCCCATTCCTTGATAAACGCTGTTTGTTTAGTTTTGAATGCATTAACCATCACCAAGGACACATTTCATATTCGCCCAATGAAATTTGTATGTACAATATGTTTGTCGTATTTAACTTATCTTCCAGTTAATATTTAATACATAAAAAATACGGTAATATTTTGAAAAAAAAATCATAAATTAATGGTTTCTTGCAACTATTGATTGTAATAATGTTTATTACATCATCGACGCAAACCAAATATTTGCTAATCATTTGCATTCAAATAAAAATAAAGAAAAGGAATCATGCATGTCATGACAAATTCGCACACCGCGCACGTGTGTCAGCAAACATTGATGAATCATCTCTCTCAAACTCTACCAAAGTAGTTGATTTGAAAAAATGGAAAGAAAAGGTCAACATGTTTCGCAAATCGACAGAAATAAGTTAGGAAAAATGGTGTTCAAAGGTACTTACAGCTCTTCCCGCTGCCTCTGGGATAGCACCATTTTCATGATCAGGTTGCAGGGCACCTGCTGCCTGTAGCCTGAAGGAATCCTCAACACCAGCCGAGTGTTTGAACGGGCCAAACCTGCAGCAGCAGCCACAAAGTTACGCCAGCACCTAAAACAGCGACGAAGAGCGTGAAAACATCGACGACGCGACGAGACAGCAGCAACGACCGGCACAGAAAATAGGCGAGGAATCGATAAAATCAATGATACTTTGTGGCGCAAAAATGACGGCCAGAAAATCCCCCAAGGCACCCTCTCTCGGGGTGCGTTTAGCTGTGAAATTCGCGAAGAAATCGCGAATGTTACACCGTTCACTGGCTGGTTTCGGTAGGCTGTTTGCGTCGAGACGAAAGCGACCCCAAAAAGGCGTCGCACGTCACAGTACAGGGGCTGAACGGTAGCAGTGTGACAGCGCCGCACGACCAACGCACGCACAGCCGAGAGGGTGGCGAATAATCAATAGCGGACGGCGCGGGCGGCCATTTTGCGCGCTGCGCCTACGTGCGCACAAAACGGACAAACGGTGAAGGGGGGCATACAACCATCACGGGTCTGTGTGCGTGTATGTATGCAGGCAGATTTCTCGCCATTTTTTCTGGTGCTCCAACGAGGCCGTCGCCGTCGCTGCCTGGGTGCCGCTCCTACGTGCGCCTCTCGTTTACTTACACGCCGTGCGGATGGCCTCGGACGGACGTTGGTGGATCGAGCCGCGGCCTAATGGCGGGCGAAAACGGCACGTTTATCAACACGCACACGGAGCGCCTCGTACGCACACGGACGGCGAATTCGCGAAAACCGACTGGCGAGTCTTGACACACATCAAACAGCCGTCGTCGTACAGCGAAAACAACCGCACGCTGCGTACTCGTTTACAGGTTTGGTTTGCGACTCGGCTACTTTCGACAATCATTTTGCAGCATCTAGTTAATCACTTAAAGTCTTCGATACTCGTATATAAAATACTGAAATGCAAGACAAGTATTAATTTATATATGGCAAAAACAATCAATATTTTAAACTTTTGTTCGAAAATGTTGCATTTCGTTTTTCCCAACAGATGGCGCTAATATTCAGTTTTACAATTTCTTAATTTCATTACAACGAACATATTTTCAAACTGAAATGAAATGGAATATGTTAATTATATTTCAATAAACCATATACCAATCGATGCGTCATTAAGTAATCCATCCTCTGCCAAATTTGAATGCTGTTATCATTTGTTATATGAGGAAAACAATTGTTTTGTAATTATTAACTTTATTTGTAATGACCAAAAAACTAAACAAAGTCAACCTCCAATTCAACTAGGCTATTTTGAAATAAATATTTAATTAACGGCCGAAGCTATGTTAGAGAATCGCTTTAAACTAAAATGACATGGAATATATGAATTATATTTCAATACTAATCGATTTGAGAGTATGGAATCCACCCTTTTCTTCGGGTGCATTAAATTTGATACATTCGCACTATCATATGCGCATTCAAATTTTTAACCTTCATTTCCATCACTTACAGTTAGTTACTCAATATCTATGATATAAATTTGGCATAAACACTATCATTTTATAACTAATAACACATTTGAAATTACTGTTTGCCAAAAGATGGCGCAAGTATTCGATTTCGGAAAATTGTGAATAACTTAGTCCTATGGTACTTTATTTTAACTTTCTGTGAATGCTAATGCCAGTTCCCTTTTAAAATTATAGAAAAAGTGAAAATGGATAACATTACCAACCGGTCCAAAACGGTCCAAAATCGATGTGACAATTCCAATGAATATATTTTCAAAATTTAATCCTGAAATAAAATGAATTATATTAATTATATTTTAATAAATCATATATCAATCGATTTATTATTAAGTAATCCAACCCCTTCAGCGTCCTTATTAAATTTGATTAATGCCCAACAAAGTTATGAACAAATTTAACCTCAAATTGCAGTCGGCTACTTTTGCCCAACATTTTTCACTTCCGGTTAGTTACTCAAAATCAAACTCAATCAAAAGTTGAAGCCTGCGCTGAAAATATTCAAAGAATGCCTTAAAAACTATTGCAATCGTTCGGTTTTATTGCAGCCTTGGGAATAAGATAACTTGGAATTGACGACAAACGTATCGCTGAAAAATCTTCTCTATATGATTAACAAAGAACTTCACGAGTGTAATTTTTGCTGTTAATTGATGAAATGTTTTATTTACAATTTACCTACAATTAAATCGGAACATTCATAATTTCGATTTTTTTAACTCCTGTTGTATAATGTACAAATTTTAGTATCGTTTTTTATTAAGAAATTATTATTTTCACGCATGATGGTCGTAGAAAAAGTATAGAGTACAACTCGCATGGAATGTCATTGCCTCACTCGAATGCATTACAGCAGTCGCCTTCTCTTAAAGAAATAGGTATCATCCCATACTCGTTATACAATATCCTAATAGAATGTTCTAATAAATTAAAATGATCTCAAGCAACGCATGTTTTATTATCGTCAGTGAATGTACAAATGATTCATTAAAGTTCTAGTGATAATTAGTATACGTGACTAATGGTTGAAAATATTATTATCGAAATATTGATTGATTCGTTTAAAATCACTGAACTGGTCAGCATTAATTTATAGAATCCGCGAAACGAATTATGTTTGAATAGAAACTGCGTCCTATAACAAATTTAATTTTAACTATATCACCGTGTTATCAATAGCATTAGTCTTTAATATAACTAATTACCTTGAAAAAGAATTGAATAGCAAATGACATAGTTGTTGATGCTCGCTAACTAAAAAAACTATGTCACCGAATTGAAGTGGAAGAAATAAACAAACATGGTTGAGATACCGGTCACATAATTGATTGTTTGTGGGGCGACCCATTTACGTGACGTTAGAGATTATTTCCTATGAAGTTTATAAGTTCCCCTGAAATATTTCGGTCAATTTTTCAGTGAGCTCAAATCAAAATTTTAGTCTCATATTACTCACAAAAATATTCGATTTTAGATGATATCTCACACTTAATTGTTTCCATTTATGTGATATTATATGCCCCCTGAAATATTCTAGTCATTACGTATTTTGTTTTTTGTTTCAAATTTGTTTCAAAAGTTTCAATAAAAATTTGTTTCAAATTGCATGTGACATGTCAAAAAATATCGATTTCGATAAATATCGATTTATTGGTCCCAAAATATCGATATTTTTCGATAATTCCGTTTATATCGACATTTTCGATTTTGTTTTGACAAGTCATTGACTTATCCGCCATTTGTTTTACATGATGTAAACCTAATAAAAAATAAAACATGTTTAATGAAAACACATAGGGGTCACCAGAAATAGTCTACAAAAATTGTATACGGTTAATGAAATCGATTAAATTTTTAATATTTTTTTATATATCATAAAATCGATAATACCAAATACTTTTTAACAAAAATTCCATTTATATAGCTGTAATTAAAGAAAATATCGTTGTTTCATGTTTCTTTGTAATACTAGCGAACGAAGCTTCCAATCTTTCCTAGTGATTGTATTTAATGCATATTTGGAAAAATAAGAATTGCCATTTTCTTTGTGAATACTGGTCATTAAATTTATTTTTTTCCAAATTGTTGTTTCTTTTTTTTTTGCTTTTATTTATATACATTCTTTTAACAACTAATGAATATAAAATAACTTTCATGCGTATAGTCTTATTATATTACACTAGGGGGCGATGTAAACGAGTTTTGTCGGGATTTTAAATCCGGGCTTTCACAGACGAAACCGTAACAAAATAAACCCGAAGATTGATAAAACCGAAAAGCCGGAAGCTCGGGTTTCGCTATTTTTTTTTTGACAAGACCACTTCAAACCAGTGTGCGCGGCGCGAGCGCACGAAATTCCCATTTACCATAAATTTTAACATACTTATAATGATGATATTGAAATGAATGAAGATAGATTAAAAAGATAGATTAACTCTTCTACGACAGTGCTTACAATTTATTTTTTTCATGCTCGACAGTGCCTCTGCGCTTTTATCTAGTTATGAAGCGGAAAAACTTTATCATCTATTTAATCGTTTTCCTTATTGAACAGCCACGAAAATTGACGTACATTTGTGTCACATTACGCAGAATTCAAATTTTAAAATAACGTTCAAGAGCGTTTGGAAAACGATGGTGAAGTTAACGTAGAAGGTGATTCATTAGTAACTAATTGGAATTGACGCAGCGAACGCCATACATTTTAAACGCATGGCATACCGAATAACTCCGTATGCATAACAGTCCTCTTAAATACGATAAAATGATCTTTAGTACCGAATTATCTCACGAAGAAACGCCTCTTAAATACAAACTTACTCTCGAGATGGCGTTGTAAAGAAAATTTAAAAAATATAATAATCTAGAAAACCTAACATGTCTATTCAATAACAATTGTTTGATAAGAATAAGATTAGATTTATTCTGTAAGTCTCCGGTGTGAATTAACTAGGAGGTAGTAGGAACAACAATGAAATGAAGTTGGCCGTGCCTGAAAAGAGTTTTGATTGTTGGTAGGCGGCCATGAGATCGACGGTGGCGGTCTGTGGCGGCCATACTTGCGTGTAACCTGCTCACGGTAACAAGTAACGCTGTTCGCTGTGCGCAGCGAACGCACACACGGCGGCGAGTTCACAACATTGTGTGCGACGACGCCTGCGAGTTCGAATAACGCCTAAGTGTAGATCGTCGTCACCGAGTCGAAACGCATATTGGTTTTCATCGCCGAAGAATCATTCGCTCGAAGTGTATCCAGTGTGACGCTGCAGACCAACACCAGCCAAACGCCTGGGCAGAGTGCAGCCAGCATGTAACTGGCGGCGGTAGTGCCGGCGCCGCCGCTTGACCGACCACTAGCCGCCCCCGTTGCAGCTCCGTGTAAACCGCCGATGCTGCGTTCGCCGTGCTTACGGCAGCGTAGCGCACACACAAACTGGGATGTCGGTGCACTACAAGTTCCGCAGTGCTCTCGAGTACGACACGGTCACGTTTGACGGGCTGCACATCTCCGTGAAGGATCTCAAGCACGCCATCATCCAGCAGAAGCGCATCGGCCGGAATACAGACTTTGACCTACAGGTTACAAACGCCCAGAGTAAAGAAAGTACGTTTGCATCGAATCCCTTGCATTGTCTGTAAATAACTAACGCGTGCTTTTCTTTCCTTTCGATAGTCTACGAAGATGAGCAGTCGCTTATACCCAAGAACACCTCGCTGCTGATCGCGCGCATCCCCCTCGCCGTGCAGAACAAAGCCAAGGCGTGGGAGGGCTACGGCCATGAGGCGCTCCAAGCAACACGTCAAGATGACGCCGGCCCGATCGCCAAGGCGATGGATCTCGCCAGCATGGACGCGTCCGAGAACGACAAGATCCTCGCGATGATGAGCCAGAGCACACAAGACTATGACCCTAGCAAGTAAGCAACTCACGTGATCATCCAGCCAAAAAAATATATATCCCTCTTATTTGGTACTATTTACACCAGATACATACGTCCAGAGTAAAGATATGTTTGCACACAAAAAGTGCCATTTCAAAAAAAAATTGCCTACAATTTCATCAGTATCGTATTGATCGCCGCAAATTTGTACTCTCTTGTACAAAGTGTACGGATTTGTTTCATATCATAACATATTCGATAGTTTCTAGTGATTCATGCTAATGAGCGTTGTGATTCGTTATTGTAATGCATTATAAGAACTCAGATTGTTGTGTATTTGCTTGCCATTGTTGTTAAAAACTACACATTTCTTTGATTGAATATCAATCTGATGAAGTTGCTGGTATACACCTAAAAAGACAACATCGTGTTGGCAAAGAATATGATCGAAATGTAATAAATATTATTGCAATGTGGTGTTTTTTGTCTCTCTCGACTGTGAATAATTTTGGGCTAACAAAGCTTGTATTCTTTTTGTTTGCTTAACGCGAGCGAAGATTCACCAACAAGTAAGTGTCGGAGTTCTCTATATTTGCGAATATATGACGAATGATGTTGGAAAAGATGCGAGCGTTTTTCGTGTGTACAATAAACATTCCTTATTTTTCTGAAATGTACATTATTGAATTGTATCATTTGTATATAGGCTGCACGTTTTTTAGACTCCTTAGAACATTTGACCGTTTGACGTGATGATTTCAGTTTGGTCACACCAAATTCTTTCAAATCTGTTATTAACTCGTTGCCTTTCCAGTTACGTTAAAATACGGGGTGCGAACCAAGTGGGTCAGGTGCCGCACAATTACAGGTGCTATAAGTGCCATCAACCAGGACACTGGATAAAAGATTGTCCACTTTCTCAAGGAAGTGTGAGTATTTGCTTTAAAAATTTACTTTGGGATGTGATGAGACTGCTGACTGTTACTGCAACGAATGTGATTGTCATTAAGATGTTGAAGATAACAACTGCTAACTTTTAGGAATCAATTGATATTAAGAAATCAACGGGCATACCACGATCGTTTATGGTTGAAGTCGCTGGACCACAGGTACAAGGTGCGATGATGACTCCATACGGATCTTTTGCGGTTCCTGCTTTGGATCATGAAACGTACACGCAGAAGGGTCAGCCGCAGCCCGCACCTCCCCCGATGCAAAAGACGGACATTCCCGATGACTTGGTCTGTTCGATTTGCCACGATCTGCTTACTGACGCGGTGATGATACCGTGCTGTGGTAATAGTTTCTGCGATGAGTGTATACGGAGTAGTTTGTTGGATAGCGAAGATCACGAGTGTCCGGACTGTCACGACCGCGAGATCTCGCCAGGCACGCTTATTCCCAATCGGTTTCTGCGTAGCAGTGTCATGAATTTCAAGAGTACGACCGGTTATGTTAAACGGCAGGTGTATAGACCAGCGGTGGTTAATCCGTGTGTAGTAGAAGAGAGCAAGGAGGAGTCTCCAGTAGAGGTGAAGCCTGAAGATCCACCTTCCCCTCAACCCCAACAGGCCACGCAGGCTGAAGAGGCGCTGAAGGAGAAAGTGGTACAGGAGGCTGAGCGGATACCAGCCGAGGTCATCGACGAATTAGCAGAGAAGACGATAATCAGCGAGGCGGACTCGACGGATGCACGCACGCCAATTTCCGTTGATTGTAAGACCGACCCTCCTAAGCCCCCTATTCCCCTTGATCCCAGTCTATCCGAATTACCACCCGGTGTTTCCCCAGCCTCCAACGATTCCCACATCGACGATCCGCCTGAGGATCGGATCGACGATGCCAATCGTTGCGAGGAACAGCGTTTTGCGACCAGCCACCCACCGCCGAACTCCTCCCGCTACCAGTCTAAGGACAGAGAGGACCGCCCGGATACGCCCACCGTCGACGAACCTCGGGCGCAGCCGTCGGCGCCGATGGCGAACGGGGATTACCATAATTACCCGCCGCCAACGCGCCCACAGCATTCCTCATCACACCATCCCATTCCGGCGATGCACTCAGCCAGCACACATCAGACATACGACAACCATCAGCGGTCGTCAATTCACTACGGCCCACCGCCACCACAGAATGTATACCCGCCGACGAATTATCGCATGCCGCCGCCGCCGCACGGTTACAACATGTACAACGCACCTCCGCGCAACAACGCCATGTACACACCGCCACACTCTCGTCCACCACCACTGCTACCACAGATGAATTACTTTCCCAATCAACCGGAACGGTTTATAGAAAATCCCCAGCGACCTATCAATGTTCGAACACCTCCGGGGTAACTAAAACACGCATATCAACCTTATCATTAACGTTGTTATCAATGCAATTTACAGAATTATTGATGATCCATTGGAGGCGTTCAATCGTATGCTACGTGAAAAGGACGAGCGTGATCGGCGTGCCAAAACGAATCGGAAGGGGCGGAGTTACAGTCGCAGCTCGTCGCGGAGTGACAGCCGTTCACCGCTGCCACGGAGACGTTCGCCGCGGCGACGGTCGCGAAGTCGCGCCAGCTCGTTTAGTATTAGCAGGTATATACATTATTTCGAATATTTTGCTCATTTATCATCTGTTACGATCAGTTGCCATCTACAACGACAACAACCACCACACATGCACCACCCTCTGGCCACGCGAGTTGATTATTTTGTTCTTGAAATTATTTCGGAATCGTTATGCATGCGGACACACGTGATGCACGAAATCTTCTAAACAAAATTCAATTCGGGTGATTGCAGATCTAGCTCACGCTCATACTCACCCACTCATCGCCCTACATCTTACCATCGGGACTCCTCGCCGCGCCGGCGTCCCACCTCCAGGTATGTTTCGCCGCAACCAAACATCACTGGCGATGAATAAATTAACGGCGAGGAGAATGACCGTATGCGGTCATCAGAACACACTAAAATTTTACGTTTGCAGGAACTGGTATAAGGACGGCGCCGATCGGGAGCGAGATCGCGAACGAGACCGTGAGAGGGAGCGCGAACGTCGCGCCAGTAGTAGGGAACGGGATAGAGGACCGCCACAGCGGGATCGGGATCGAGAAAACCGAGAACGCGAGAGGGAAAGGGATCGCGGACGTGATTACGGCCCCCCGCCAAGGTATGACCTCCCGACACAGGACAGTGGACCCCGGGGTTCATTGTTGGGTCAGGGACCCGCGCCATTACTAGGACAAGGGCCGACATCATTGCTGGGGCCGGGTCCTGGCCATGGCAATAACGGTTATCAATATTACGGTGGTGGGGGTGGTAGTGGCGGTTTTAATCGGGGCAAAGATGAAATGCGCAACAATTGGAACGGTGGTGGGGGAAATGGTGGTGGTAGTCGCGATAACTACTACGCACCACATCATCAGCAACCCGCCGGCTATCATCAGTCGTCTGGTAGCGGACCGCCAATGGCGCATTCAAATCGGTATTGTAACATTGTTACTTGAGGTTTGGGTGTTTTGGGTAATGGTAATTTGTTGCAGGTATCCCCCGCCATTAATGAGTGTCTATCCGAATGTGTCACCCTCACAGTCATCACATTCGGGGCAACAACCACTGCTCGCGTTGCCCCAGTGTTACCCGGATGTACTTCCACCGGGCTCAGATCAGCCCTTGCCGCCTGGTGAGGATATATTGCCCCGCAATGGCGGATCGTACCGCAACGGCGGTGGTCCGTGTACAATGTCACGTAACGGCCCTGCGTTGTTACCGCATCCAGATATGCGTAGCGGTCCTGCAGTGCGTGAGGATTACGATATGAACATGCCGCGTGAAACGCATGCCAACGAAGGTGAACGTTGGGGACGCGCTGGGGACGAACGACGCGAACGCAATCGTTCTCATGGGCATTCACAGGGAAGGACCACAGACCAGCATGAACGCGATAAAGATAACAGGGATCGTGTGCGAGGACGTACGCGTGATCGTGACAAGCGCGAGAGTCGAGAAGGGCCTAACAAATCCCGGGACCACGAACAGGAGTCGCGTGGTCGTGAACGAGATCCACCCCGGGAAAGTGATGATAAATCGAAAGACAAGGATCGTCATCACAGTCGCTCGCCCAGCCGTCGTGAAGATTCGACTTCGAAACGAAAGACCCGTAATGACAGTCCGAAGAATCGCGATGAGAAGAAGCGCGAGAAAGGTAAGGATCGTGAACGTTCGCATTCTGATGAGGACAAGTCCAAGAAATACAAGGACAAAAAGAAGAAACGCGATAAGAAAAAGAAGGATAAAAAGGAAAAAAAGGAGAGTAAGAAGGAGGATCGTGAACAACGTAAAGAGGAGAAAGAAAAAGAACTAGACAAGGAGAAAGACACTGTAGTTCATTCGAGTGCACCACTGGTTGAACGGAATCCATCGCCGAAGCCTGAGAAGATTCCTACACCTAATGCACGTCCTGAACCAACAGGTATTGAAGCATCATCGGAAGCTATGGAACGGAGTGATCCGTTCATTGAAGATGTACCTACTCCAGATAGCGGCGCTAAAGAAACTGAATTAGCAGCAGATGCAATGGATTCGGAAGCACACGAGTATGCTCCAAAAGATATGGTGCGGATTTCCGTCTCTCCAGTTGATATCAATCCATGCAAAATGGCAACTCCTCCTACTCATCTGGCAATTGTAGCGTCTAAACCGGACGAAGACGTTTTGGAATTATACACTGGTGAACTGAAGTCAGAATTGGATAAGGAGATGCTTGCCCCAATGCCTGAACTTTCCAAATGGGAAATGGAAGAGGAGCAGGCGTTGACTAGTGGTGCGGAGAGCGATTTACAGATGAATAAGTCGAAAGTCACTCAAGACGTTCTCAAGCGTGCTGAAAATGCAATCTTCGCAAAGGCGATAAATGCGATTCGTCCTATAGAGATTAAGAAAATTAGTGTGGATCGTGCGAAACTGTATTCGGGTGAAAAGGATCGCGAGGAGACTCCGACCGTCCCTGTTACTGCTAGTAGAAAGGACGACCACCATGATGTGGCGCCCGCAAAGGAGGAGGTGAAAGAGCGTGCTTGTGAACGACCCAAGGAAGCCGTCGAGGTGAAGCAGACTGTACGCTTGTCAGCAAAGGAGAGACTTGGCAGCAAGGTGGAAGATAATGATCCAATCCCACCAGTTGAACATGTACGCAGTCCTCGACGACGCACGGTGGATATGGATACGCGTCGACGGGGTAATCCATCTGATGACAGGAGAGATCGTGACAAAAATCGCGGATATCGCGAACGGCGAGATGAGCGTCGGCCTAGTCGTGATCGAGAGCGTGAGAGGGAAAGGGAAAGTGACCGCAGACGCAGCGATGATAGAAACGACCGGGCTTCCGTTCATGCGCCCAATCGCCATATTGGTGACAAACGCAAACGAAGTCGTAGTCGTTCGCGAAGTCGCTCCAAGGATAGACGTGATGATCGCCATCGAAGGCGGGATCGGAAACAGAAGAAGGATGACAAGGACACTGCAGACGTGGATAAGAGACACAATCGGGATAAGGATAGATCTAATAAAGAACGTGAAAAGGGTGATAGGGAAAAAGCAAAGGATAATAGGGAACATGATAAGGATAAAAATAGAGACAGGGAAAAGGAGAAAGACCAGCGGGGACGTGATCATACTAATAGCAAGTCTCACCGCGAAGACGCGCGGCCGTCGTCCAAATCCGCCACGACGAAGGATGTGGAAAAGCCTGTAGAACGCCCTAGGAAAGTTTCCATTTCCGAGCCGTCAACAACGTCTGCAACTGCTGCAATTGTGGAGAAGTTGGCGAGCGTGCCGAAGCCAATTCGCAAAGTCACGCAGGTCAACGAGGAAGACTTCGTACCCGACTACGATGCCGAGTCTGAACAAGGCCCTGCTGAGGAGCTCAGGCGTCGGACGGAGTCCCGTCCAACCATGGTCGCCACCGAGCCGGAGAAGAAGCGTCGTACGGCCAGCACGTCCGGCAGCTCGTCGGACAGTACGACCGACGATGAACGTCGTCGGAAGAAGCAGAAGAAACGCAGCAAGAAGAAGAAGCGTCGCGATTCGAGCTCGAGCAGTTCCAGCGACAGCAGCGGCAGCGACGACGACAAGGAGAAGGGCAAACGCAAGAAGCACAAGAAGAAGGCGAAGAAGAAGAAAAAAGCCAAACATAAGTCATAAGTGAATAAGTGTTGCTTCAAAAGTTTGCGCACTTTCTAGTGCGCGTTGTATAATTATAGCACAGTGATAAATGAATTGCTATATTGAAAAAAAGACAGAGGGAAGGCATTATACGGTGGTTAATATGAGTGAGATGAGACTCTTTTAAACATTCGAAATTCCTAAAACCATTTTTTTCGATTTAACTGCAAGCTGTAAACGGTGGTGGTGCGTAAGCCAGTCTCGCTTAACGTACACTTCGTCTTGTACACACGACACGGAAAATAATTGTATTTAGATGTTAGTGGCTATAAGTTTGCTGTCGATTTATAGACAAGTAAGAATATATTGAAATTGTTTTCATTTTCTGGATTTGATTATGCTGCACACGTAAATGCGGCCAATATTAGATGTGGCGCCTGCGCAGCCAATTAAATTCTACTGTGCACTAATAAAATTAAGTTGAACAAAAGATCGCATTTCTTAACTTTCCTGGTTTTTATTATTTTTCAGAGAAAATATATGTAAGTACCGATACTATTCTTACTGTTGGTTGAAAACGTATCCGTATCAAGTTATTCTGCGAAAGTGTCGATACCTCTTGGTATCAGGCGTTAACCCCTTGCCCTACCATTTACTTCTGAGTTAGCAATAAGTATAGGCGCACATCGAGCCATTCGTAAAAATGACAGGCATTGCGTGTGGTTCGTGGCGTCGCGACAGTCGCGATTTGAAATTTGCCCCTTCCACTGACTTCTGACTCCATATAATTTTTGTACATAATACAAACAGTTCTAACTTGTTCTTGATTAACTAATTGATGAATCATTCATAATCCTAGGATTAACGTAAATACGAATAAAACTGAAGTCGTTGGAAGCTTTTTTTGACGTTATTAGATTCAACTTCAACTATATATTACAAAATTTCTAGACAATTAATTCAAAAACGGTTGCATCAGATAGTGGTAAACGTAGATAATACATATGTATCACAAGTGCTGCTGTAAAATTTGCAACAGCTTTTAGTTCAACCCAAGACGCAAATACAGAGTGACGCCACTTGGCTATTTGATTTTATTAATTTTAAATACTGTTTTCAAATTTAAAGAAAATTTTTCAAATACAATTTATTTTAAAACATATTACATATTGTTATCATCAAATGTAAATCTCCTGGGGCGTGCTGGAACATTCCGTCGACGAAGGGTATTAAAATCATATGAAAATAAGCTGCTTACCGCGTATTTTGTTTTTGAGAGAGTGACCAACTTGAAGGTTTTAGTCACTTGGAAGAATGAAATTATATGCAGACATACATTACGAGAAAGAAGCCGATCGATTCAATCTGCATGTAGCATGCAGTCGTTCTTTAATGATAGAGTATTTTTAAATCAAGTATTGACAATATACCAAAAGCAAAAAGGTTATGTCACTCAGAGCAATAAATGAAACGAAAGTAGCCAAGAGCCATAAATTAGCAAGAAGAAGAAGAAGAAACGAAAGTAATAAATTTTAAATCTCGTCGCCGGTCGGGAACACCGAATATGACCGATTACTTACTAGCGCCATCTAACAAATTGGGTGGAACTAATTAATTTTGTTTCAAGGTCTCTAATATAACATGCGCTTCTCTATCTTATATTTTCTCCGGTGGTAAATTTCATTCTGAATCGATTGGTATATATTTTATTGTTGACAATTACGTCAAAATGATCAAATTAAATTAAAATATTAATAATCCCGTTGAGGGGTTTCTAGTCCTCCATCGAGCGTCTCCCCAGATGCCGGAAAGGGGAACGCCTCTGGTGCCGGAGAAATTAAATACCCTAATAATAATACTCTAAACAGAACCGGAGCAAAATCGACTGAAGAAAGAAAAAACTACATGTAGAAAGAATGAAGGAGTACTGGTAGAGAGGAAAGAGGAGAGAAACATAATCGCGGGAAACTATTTCACGTGGTCAATAGTCGGCCCAAGTCGAAAAAAACTGAAATCTTTTGAACAAGTCATTTCTAGTCAATTTTGGACAGCACACATGTCGCCCTTGTTAAAGTAAAGTTTCATTAACTATAATATTGTTTCTAAATAATTAATTGAAAATATGTTGTTCAACAAATTTCAGTCTTTATCCAGGGATAAATATTAAAACACTAAAACTAGTGATTTTCGGATAATTCGATAGTTTTGCCCGCAAGATATTTCAATGACTGCACTATTTTAGACATAATTGGGTATACCAAAACAAACATTTAATTTAATGGGAAATTAATCATTGCATTAATGAGAACCCGACAATTTGTACATTAGGAATTATTTTTAATGGAATTTTGACACATTTTAATTCCACTATATTGCCATCATGTGCAAATTGATCACTGCCGCAACATTTCCTGTGAAACAATATTATCTCTCTTAAATTTAGTTATATTCAGTACTCAAACTAGAATACAAAATACACTGATTGTGAGTTTTTAATTAGCATAATCCAGCCGAAATTTCATTATGAATTAGGTATCGCCCTCTATTAGCAGTTCGCACTCAAAAAGCCGTCTGTATACTTTGGGAGGGGATGCAATCGGTAAATGTTTTCATTTCATTAAATAGAACTTGCAAAACGACTCATGTTGACTTTGATTTGATTTATCAACTTGTATCTAACCGTCCACAAACGTCCACGTTGACTACAAAAGCCCGTGGGCAGCCTGTCTAAGTTGATTAGTCAGTCGCTAGTCAGAAGATCGACAACAAACAACGCTGCCCAAAAATGACGAGTAAAGCTCGCCGGTTTTACATTTACTTCGTTACTATTTGCATCTTGTTTTCCTACGCTTCTAGCATCACTGAAGAAGACGAGGGCGTGAAGTATGCCAATCGCTGCGAAGGTATGTTCCGTATTTATGTATTCATTCTATAATAACATTTGTGCACTGCAGTGTGCAAAATATTAGCGGTTGAGTTGCAAGATCGCCTGGAGGAAACCGGCAAAACCCACGAAGTGATTGAGACTGGTTATGCCGTCGATGATGTCAAGCCGAAGAAGAAGACCGAGTATCAGAAATCGGAGCTACGACTGCTTGAATCGCTGGAGGGCGTGTGTGATCGGATTTTGCAGTACAACATTCACAAGGAACGTGAAGACAGCACCAGGTTCGCCAAGGGTATGAGTCAGACCTTCCAAACACTACACGGCCTCGTTGATAAAGGTGTGAAGGTAGAATTGGGGATTCCCTATGAGCTGTGGGACAAACCAAGCGTGGAAATTACAAATATGAAAAACCAGGTATGTATTTGATGTTGCGTGTTAAACATTATAGCAATAATGTGTAATTTTCAGTGTGAAACCTTATTAGAACAGAATGAGGCTGATATTGAAGATTGGTACTTCAAACATCAAGGCAAACAATCACTAAAGCAATATTTATGTGCTGATAGGGCACTGAAAGGCCAGGATGTAAGTTGCCTCAACGAAAAACTGAAAGGAGAAACCGGAAAACGTAAACCCAGTAAACAAGAGCTATAGACTGCCACTGCTTGGTGCTTTAAACTTCCTTAATTTATGCCAAATGTTTTATTTTTACGAATTTTCTGTCTTCGATAAAATGTACAATATTTTTAGTTTTCAAATAAAAATAACGAGATACACGTATACAATTTATTTTATAACAAATAAGACTAAACTTATTTTATCTATGCATCTAAGATACCGTTGCTTATTTCTCCTCTTTCTTGGAATGTTTGAATACATGCCTTCCTCCGAAGAGCTCTGAAAAGGGGGCGTTAAATATGTCAATCACTGCGAAGGTAAGTTCCATATTTGCGCAGTCATTCATATAATACTTGTACACAGCAGTGTGCAAAATATTGGTGGTTGAGCTTCAAGATCGCCTGGAGGAAATCGGCAAAACCACGAAGTGATTGAGACTCGTTATGCATTATCGCATTTTGTAGTACAACATCCACAAGTAACGCGAAGACAGCAGTTGATAAAGATGTGAAGGTATAATTGGGTATTCCCTACGAGCTGTGGGACAAACCAAGCGTGGAAATTAAAAACATGAAAAACCAGGTATATATTTGATGCTACGTTATTAGAAAAAAATGAGGCTGATATTGAAGATATGTACTTCAAACATCAAGGCAAATAATCACTAGAGCAATATTTATGTGCTGCTAGGTCACTGAAAGGCCAGGATGTAAGCTGCCTTAACGAACAACTTAAAGAGGAAACAGGAAAACGTAATCCCAGTAAACAAGATCTATAGATTGCCACTGCTTGGTGCTTTTGACTTCCTTAATTTATGCCAAATGTCAAATTTAAAAAAAATTTCTAACTTCGATAAAATGTTCCATTTTTTCGCCTTCAAATGAAAATAACGAGATAGAAGTATACAGTTTATTTTATAACAAATATGACTACAATTGTTTCATCAATGCATCTAAGATATTGTTGCTTATGTCTCTTCTTTCTTGGGATGTTTGAATACATGTACTGGTGGTGCCTTCCCCCGAAGAGCTCTCATTCTCTTCATTTCGTCCGTAAAGTCAGCGTGTTCATCTCGATACAATCCGTATTCGCGTAGGTTCATCATGAGGCGACCAACCTCCGGATAGCGCGGATAATAAGCGTGAATATCCTTGCGTTGATTGAATGGTTCTGCTGAGAAGAGCTTCACCACTTTCATCGACTTGGAGTTCGTTGGTCGCGCCACCTCGCCGAAGATGCGTTTGCTGAGGCGGTCCATACGTCGTGCATACTCAGTCGTTTGCTTCGTTAATTTCGCATATTGTGCATATCTACTCATTTTATTGAAAATTTTTAGCTTTTCTTGTCGAGAATATATCTAGAAGTTTGAGATATAAATATTGAGAGATTGAGGTTATGCTTAATTATGTATGCGGTTGATTTCACAGTTGTAGTTCAAAAATAGTTTTCTATATTTAATGGATAAATTGTTTAATAGTAATTGAGGCTAGCATTTCTGGTAAAATCCAGAAATTGTACAATATATTATACATACTTTATTATGCGTATTTTTTAAATTTTGAAGAAACGCTTATATAAAACGATACTAGAGGGCGTCACATGTACTAAAATTGAATTTTTTTAGAGAAAATTGTCGTTGCAGGAATCACACAATTTTCAGGAAAATATAAAATGTGACGATGTTAGATAGATATTTTACAGATATGTAGATTTATTATTAGTGTATTTCCTAATTAACCGGATGAACAGACTTTCCTGTGCAATAACGTTTGAGGTGTTAAGCAATGGTAAAAACAAAAATGTCGTTCTTTACAAATAAAAGCTATGAATCTTTCATTCATCAGGAAGTAACTTTGGCAAATGTTAACTGAAACAAGAATGAGTTAGTCATCTAAAATAGGCTAAACGACTTAAGTAAGGTATCTCATTATATTTCTCATGTAACAGAATGTACACATTTTTCTATGTAATACACTATGTCGCTAGTTTGAGGAATAAAACAATGACAAATTAAATCGGTCGCTCTTTACAAATAGAATCTAATAACATTCGTCACAAGTTTGATAGTTTTCGAAATTTCCAATAGCGTACAACATATTTTTTCTTTCGATTTTAGCCGTCTATGGACCACTATGGATCTCTTCCAGTACCTCTTCATTCTTTCTCCATGCTGTTTCTTTCTTCTGTCCATTTTTTTCCAGTCTTCTTTTTTCCCTTTTTTCTCCAACTGCCCTCCATCTATTTATTAAAAATGTCTAGTTTGTCAACAATATCTGGAAAATTATTCTGCCTCCTATGATGCATTCATACATTTTAGCAACTTTATTTCATGATCGGGCCAGTAAAAATGCTATTTTTGGCCGGGCCGCTTCTCCGAAATAGAGGCCCCCTTGTGTTCGGCGCACTTCTCAAATTCGCAAAATGGGTGGTCCCCCTTGAGCTCTGAATGCATCCCGGGACGCACAAATACGTTCGCTGGGCAGCAGATTGCGCATCCCTTCTATATATTATCATAAATTGTTAACAATATGAAGACACCTTTCTGTGCAATATATTTGTCGTTACTTCGAGGAATAAAACAAAATAAAAAAATATATAAAAAATAGGTCGCTTTTTATAAATGGAACATTGTGAAAAGTTTGATAATTATCGATATTTTGTAATTTGTTATCGATATTATTCTAATTTTGGGATGCATCAAAACTGCAACAAAACAAAACAAAAGTTAACTGATATCTGTTGATGCGAACAAAAAAGCTAAAAATTGCTTGTATAATTAGGAAATGCCATTGTAACGTATGCCAGAATCATCTACAACAAATTATACCCTTATATAGTAAGTAATTTCTCGCAAAAATGTCCAAAGTATTATTTCAAGTATCCAGATAATTTTAAAAGTACTTTTAAGGCCAAGACAAATTCAGAGCATGCCACAAATCGCCGAGTGCCTTGATTACACAGAACGTGACTGCATAAGAAGGTATACGAAGGGGCATAAATTGCGCAATTTTAATACCCATTTATATATCGAATTTGTAAACAAACGAACGTGATAAAATGCAATTTATGTTGACAATTTGAGTTGACCTTATTTATTATGAATTGACGCAGACATAAAGTGCGGATTCATTTAAAATACATTCAAAACGAGCACAATATTTTCAGGCGAAACACATTTTAATACATGTTAATATGAAACAGATATATTGTGTCAGCACAGTCAACACAGTCGGGCCGTGAAGTATTAGTGTGTATTTATTCTTTCGAGATTCGTCAAGTCAAGTTTCGTGCTTTTAGTCTTCTGATCGCTGAATCGCCTTAGATATGACCGTTCCATTGAAACTAATGTAATACGATTCCAATAACCAAACGCGCGCAGCCAGTGTGATCATCAAGCAATTTCGGAAAAGCATGGTCTGATGTGAATACGAATTGGCAACTTCTCCTTATTGATAATTAGTTGGATTTTACTCAAGGGGGGCGACAGAGAGTGAACGGTACATCACGGCAAAAATGTCCGATTTTTTATAATTTGTAAATGCGAATCGCCGTGCGCGGTGTTTGATCCGTTAGGTGTGCCGATCTACAATTAATTCCTTGTATTACATCGTTACATTATTAAATGACAGGTCAAGGAAAATGCCATGGAATGGAACAAACCTGCATTTGCTTCGCGGACCTAAAAAAAGCGTTCGACAGACTGCAACTGTCAGATATAATTAGCTTATTTCAAGAAATAAAGAGGAGTCTGGCCAGTCGAGTTGGTGAAAGGGCAAAAGGAGGGGCTGACGGATAACAAACAAGAGAAATGGATAGGAATTTGGTCGGAACGAGAGAAGGGGAACATTAAAAAGAGGCTGGAGGAGTCCCCCATTCTACCTCCTCCAGCCTTTAAGACAACTTTAGCGGATATAGAAGAAACCTTGGGAAAGTGTGTTAGGAAGAAAACAAAGTCGAGAATGGAACATGGGGATGAGTGGTTGGATGACGACTATTGGCAGAAAAAGAAAGAAATATGAGATATTGGAAGAGAATGGATGGATAAGTTAAGCGGAGAAAAATGGTCGAGGTGAAATGAGAACAACGCAAGTTGTACGAAGAAAAGAAAAGAAAAGAAAAGTAAGTACATGAGCAAGATAAACAACTGTTTAAGAGAACATCAGAATCATCTACAACAACAACGAAGTGTAACTAAACATAGATAACGAACTAACACAAACAGTAAAGGTAGGAAGAGGAGTAAGACGAAAGTGCAGATGATACAAAATTGTAGAGAAAGAATTGAAGGTCGTATGCCATGCGGACGATGCCAAGTTAATATCGGACACCAAAGATAACTTCCAACGAATGATTCACCAATTTACTACTGCCAACAGAAGGTCAATATGGAGATAGGAACGGACAAGACCATGTGCTTGGTCATAGCACCACTCACGATAAGGTGCAAATTTGGAAATACATGGAAAAATCATCCTACAAGTGAGCAAATTCCGATATTTAGGTATAAACATATGAAGCTTCGAAGGAGTAGACAAGGAATACAACAACACAAGTCAACACAAGTCGAAAAGGGACTAAGAGTAGCAGGATGCCTAAGAAATACGATATGGAACAATAAGCACGTAAGAACAGAAGCTAAAGTAAGCATATATAAGGCAGTAGTTAGATCCATCCTGACGTACGCATCCGAAACACGTGCAGACATGACAACTACCCAGAGACAACAGAACTGTAGAAACGAGAATATTAAGAAACATAGAGTGAAATACTCTTCAAGACCGGATAAATAATGAAGACATAGAGCGAAAAAGATCCCTTGGAAGACCTCATAAGAGATGGAGCGACCCCTTAAAATTAACACTGGAAACAAACACTTTATCGATGTTTTATAATTTTGGTTTGTTTGGTACAATGCGCTTTTTGCCGCGAGGCATCATCAGGTATTAGCCTGTTGGAAACTTCAATCGCTTATCTATACAAACATTTCTCTTAGGTCTAGTTTGTCATTAAGGACCGTATCTGAATTTTCATTTATTGTCCGTCTAATATAAATTGTTTTTATAACGTAAAACAATTGACTCTTTTTGCCTGGCCACACAAGAACAAATACCCAAAAATATACGTAAAAGTGCCATTCTTAGGTCGTTTATCTTACAAAATTAGTCACAGACTCAAACAACTAAATTATTGTGCTGCGGTTTATAATCCAAACACACTTATATCCTTTACTAACAATAAATTAAAACTACCCACTGATCGATTTCTTAATTCTGGAGTCTATCAAGTCAATTGTGCTGATTGTGATAATTTATGTAAAGGCCAAACGGACCGGGACATGGTTTCGAAAACATTTACGTTTAACTAATAACGCGGGGAATCCCCAATATTCCTCGCTCACAGAACATCTCATAACAGCCGACCACACATGCACAATTCAAAACCTAAAAATCCTACATCTCACCCGCAAAGACCACAAGCTCAACGCCAGGTCTTGTAATGTCATATGAGGCACCACGGATTGAGAATAGAGGTGACGACAAACATTAGAGGGCGCTGAATACATAAATTGCAAATTGATTAAAACCAAAATTTGCCGATGATTGCCGACCAATCAAGTTTGGTCGACAATCATCGCTGCTCTCAGCGGTTTGTGTTTCATCAGCTTGAATCACGGCTTCACTTGTTAGGAATTTCAATGCTTTGTTCTGTATAATCTAGGGTAAGTAATTCCACAACGATACAACTACAGCACGGTACACATTAATTAAGAGTGCAACGTGATATATGGATATTGACCAGAACGAGATAAATTCAAGTCTACATCTTTTGTGTTGAGTTACAATTAGGGATGTCAACTTTTTTTGGTTTCGATACTTTTGAAACTTCGATGCTTTCGATACTCAAGTATCGAAGTATCGAAGTATCGATACTTATTGGTATCGAAAATACACATTGACGCCATCTGTTAATGAATTTTCAAATTATTTTTTACTCGTTACAGTAATCTTCTAGTACATAATCGCCCCAATGATTCTGATG
>WSZQ02098721.1:0-11423 GCA_019419845.2 Weissflogia rhopalogaster
AAAATTCATACGATAATTAAAATTTCAAATCATTCGTATCACAAATTTACAATAAATATGAAAAATAATCACGCACAAAACACATTCTAGGCCGGTTCTCTGCTATAATTCCTGTCATATTCCGCTGCTTTTGACTTCGCTTGCTTGAAAACGACATCACTGTTTGAAATGTAGGCGAAATTGGCGCGCTAGCACCGAAAAAAAAACGCGATAACAAAAACCGCCATCGAGTATGTCAAGTATCGCAAATTTTTCGACCCCGCGTTGTTGAAAAACTGCACTAAACGAGGGTTATCTAAATATTAATTGCAATTTCTTCATACTGAAATTTAAGGATTTTATTCTGGGATCAACGACTCTTGGGACGTATTGGTCACTTCATGCAAACCACCACGGCTTATTTATGGGCGTTGGTGGCCACCGACGTGTGATTACGTCCAAATGGCATCATTTGAATAATGTTCATTGACCGTTTTCGTACCCTAATGATGTGGTTAGTATGTGCGCATCGAGATTTTAAGTTTACGTGAAATTCAATCACGTCACGCCTTGCCCCTAATGACACGTTGCGGCTCTTGTCTTCCGCGCCGAACGTCCGGAACACACATTTAAATTACCGCATTATTGTAATTTCCGGACGATGGCGCCGTCATTTTCGATCATTTCTATGCCTAGTTACTCACGCTCCTTATGCAGTGCCAAACTATCGAAACAATCGGCAGACTGTTTACGGACGCAATTCATTGAGTTGTTCAACAACTTAATGAATCGCAGCCAAAATAGCTTGCAAATTGTTTTTAATTGAACTGACAAATGCAAACGATGATTGCATTGCAAGTGCGCAATGTTTAATTGTATTTGTAACTACCGTAATGCCATACTTTTGGTAGCATTACTTTTTTCTTTGATTTACCGAGCATTGACTACTATGGTTATTAGGTCGCTTCGACTTATTTTCAATGTAATTAGTCATAGTAGGGACTAGTTCTATTGATAAGAAGAAGAATTCATTTTACTCTACATCCTCGGAGAGTCGAACTTGGGACCTTGTAGGCAGTAGTCTGCGCCAGTAGCAATAACTATTGTTAGATCTGTAGCGATTTATTCGCAGTGTAAATATTTTCCTTGTTGTAAACAATTTCGATAATTTTAAATATCCTTAGGAATAGAAATGTATTTCTTCTAGGTCTCTTATTTTCACACTTTCCATACTTTTCTTCTTCTTGTTTCTACCTGCGTAGCCTTCGTAGAAAACCCAAAACTTTGTCACAGCTTTCGCTTTCATTCCTATTCACTCACTCTTACTTACTTTTTCCTAATCTACTCTCTCTCTCTCTGTTACTTATCGCCATTGGAAGGAACTTACTCAGCCATTTCACCACCACCCTCATGCCTCCCTTCCTTTCTGTATTTGGCAGAGCTGGCTTGAGGTGTTGAATGAATTTCGATTGATTCTGTCTCCAACTCTGAGTAAGTTCACATCCATTTTTCTCTACCGATATTTCTGAAATGTAATCGTGACTGAACTTGTGTAACGTGTACTGTGACTCCATTTTGAACGTCATAACTTTCGTGTGTGAATAAAGAACCTTGTACTTTCGAATACGTGTTAATTTGTGAGCATCATCGAACCCGCTTACCACACACCCACAGATCTGTTCCTATATAGAACCAAAGGGTGTTCCGGGGTAGTGTTATTTCTTTGCTTCTATGTTAGAAGTGTCAAAAATGCATAAGCACAATTAAATTTCCCTATTGCGTGGACAACTCTTTCATTCAACATACTTAGACATCTGCGTACTATCATAAATAATAGAAAATAATTTTAAGAAAGGAGATATTACGAAAGAAGAATCTTCTTGGTTGATATGTTTACCTATTTAAGAATTTCTAGGAACCAAAACTCAAACTCGATAAATTTCGATATTTCTATACATTTCAGGTTTCTAAGGTACTTCAAAACTTATCGGGACCATCCGATTCCTTCGATAATTTTTGATACTTTTGAATACTATCTATAAATGCGCATTAGTGACTTGTTTTATAATTATTACCTCGAGAGTTGTAAGGTCGCGGGGCCCTATCCAAAGGGCTTTGTCGAGTTCACCAGCGGAATAAACACGAAGAAACACACAATAACGAGACATGTCGACAGGAGACTTACTTGCACATTGCAATGATGAATTAAAACTAACTTTATTAACAAAATGTGCGGCACAAGAAGCGACAATATGGCAGGCAAGGGTAAGGGTTGCTGAGCATGCGCGACTTAAGCGTGCGTCGGCAATACCAACCCTAATATAAGTATATACAAAAATCCCTAAAAGTGCAAACACTATCGATTCTATTTGAAACTTTCGATGGACCTGGAAAAATTTCCTTTATAGAAAGGATTCATTATTCTATAGGTTCCAGTCGTGTGCTGTATATAAGTAGAAATAACTTATCTTAAAGCGGTACGATACACTATCTATTCATTATCCTGGAAAAGTCTCCTGAAGATTCACCCAAATGATATTAATTAAACATTGAATTAATGTTAGTTACTACTGATTAATTGTACATTCAAACATTTCTTATAATTAGTCAATTGTAACTCTTACTTCAAATGCAATTCAATTGCATATCATAAGGAAATTATAAGATGAAATAATAACCTAATTTCAATTACAGCAATTCTCTGCTGTCCCATGAAATTCATTTACCCGGAAATAATTCGCTCAATTATATCCCTTTCCTTATGCAGTGTCATGCTGTTAAGTTCTACGCTAAAATCTCGACGGAAACGAAATTCAAAAGAGGCAATTATCTAGAAGACGATGAAACGTTTTATTGTTTTTTTGAGCAGTTAAATAGGCTCGTAAAATTAAACATTCAAAGCACCTGCTAACGAGCTAAATTGCATCGATCACTCTTGAATGATAATTATTTATTGCACATTAATTCTACTCATTGTTTTTAAAATTCTGACTAAATTGTACCAACAACGTAATTTTTACTATTATATTTATTTAGTAAGTATAAAATACAAAGTTATGGCTTTGAGAAACATATATGTTGCTGTTAATTTAACAGTCTGTGAGGCTTCAATGAAAACGCAAAGAGCACAATTTGGAAAACAAAGGGTCGGATGAAACAAAACCCCTTTGCGCCGAAGAAGCAAGGTTAGTTAACCTATGTGTAGCTAATTGTTTGTTTAGAGCTTTTTGCCGACACGCCGACGCATCGCCGGGAACCTGAACGAACTTTCAACAGGTTCACATCTGTTTTTGTCACTTTAACCTCTCTCTGAAGTTGCGTATAGAAATTAAATTAAAATGGTTTCATGCAAAATGCAAGTTTTTGATAGTACTCTCGAATCTGTCTCATCTAGGGACTAGATTATTGCGCATAAATACTACGTGCGCAGGCATTAAAATCCCTATTGTTTACAGCAAATGATTGATGATGCCGTTTTCCAGTGGATCGAGTGTCATTTATGTTTTGCAAAATAAGCAGTGGTTGAGCACATTGTTAGATGAGCCGAGTGTAACGAACTGTCTCCGGCGATACAAGACAACACAGTGACGTTTGTGCGAATACATTGCTCTCCAGGGGATGTGCGACGATGGGACGTCGCCCACCGACGCCTTGTCGCCAGATAGAATTGGCAAATTAATTCCTTTGACAATTGTTACATCCTCTGCATTGATTCGTGATGCGAATTGAATGAAGTGAAAAGGTTTTCAGACGGTGGCTGAATGCTGCATCATTTTGGATGGACGCAATCAAGTGGGAAATTTTGAGGCTCTTGAACTCTCTCTTGAACATGTCTACAGTTCAACAACAAAGACTTGATCCAGTCAATAACATGTATATTGTTGTCAAATATTTTTTTGCTTGATTTTACCAAGCATCGACTACTAAGGTCATTACCTCTATTCAATTCTTTTTCAATGTAATTAGTCATATTAGAGGCTAAGAAGGAGTATTCACTTTACTATGCATCCCCACCGAGAATCGAACCCGGGACCTCGTGGTCAGTAGTCATCATAATATTGAAGAATGGAAGAGTAACAACATAGAAAATTTTCCTTCTATTTTTTTTCCGATATTTTCCGATATATCGGGAAATATAAATTTTCTTAGCCCGTCCGGGTAGCTTAGTAGGTAGTAGCTTGGCGTATCACGCCGGCGGACGAGGTTCGAGTCCTCGGGGCGGGCACCACACAGTGTGATTATTTTTCACACACCACTTCACACACTCACCCACACACATACACACTACTTCAAACATTCAACTTTAACACAACATGCAACTTCAAACAATCAACTTCAAAAAAATATTCAACTTTACGCACCTTTCTACATACATCTATAACTCACTACAAGAACTACATCCAATAAAAACACACCAATTTATGAATTGTAAACAAAAACAATAACAAATAACAAAAAATAAATAAAACATATCAAAGTCGGAAAGACCCACAGAGGCCGATTGACGTAAAAATATGTGATTATTATTATTATTATTATTAAATTTTCTTACATATTGTAAATTGCTTTTCGATTTAATTCTGACTACTATTCAGATTTGAATGATTTTCCGTTTTCAATTACGAATAATCCAGTTTCAAGGAAAATTCATATTCCGAGAAATAATCACATGATAACTCACTTTAATTACTTACAAACCAATATACTTATATACCTATATACTATACCTATCCACAAGAGAGGCAAATTCTAAGAAGGCATTAAAGTCGATTACAAATGAAGAATAATGTACTTTGTATTTCATGGTTTTTGCGCAGTTAATTAATCGTTTCCACTGAAATTAATCCTAACTTGCACATGAACGTCAACATTCCGGCGATCGTGTGTCCACGCGTGCGCTCCTGCCACCTGAAAAAGTAAACTAGATCTGGTTAAATATGTACGTAAATGGGATGAAATAACTTCTTCGATTTCATGCGCACCGGCATTTGTTTGCGGCAAGTTATAGCGACGTAGTTTTCGATCTGGCCGAACGAAGCTCGAAGTGGCTTTGTTCGTTTTGTTATGTATGGTTATGTGAGCATAGACTGGTGCTGCCACCAAGTATGAAATATAATACTGGTATATATAAAAATCAGCAGGAGGATGAAAAAAAAGGATCGGTGTATAACACAACATATGAGCAACACGAGGAAAAGCGGCAAGTCGTCAGTAGCTACTGCGACGACGGTGATTCCTTTCTGCTGGTGATATTACGCCGGTCGTAAATATGCCGCGATTGATGATAATTTACTGTGGCGACTAGGAGTAGAACGTGCCTCGTACGAATCGTCGTCCACACGAACAAACACATTGATAGATATATACATTCACCGACCGGCAAACACAATCATTTGAGCAGCTACTACAAACTATAAGAAATAGTCGCCGATAAACATGTTCTCTCTATCCGGGGATTTAAAATTAAAATCATTGCAATCCTATCTGTTACATGTGTTTTAAATTATGTCTCCTAGATTTTTTTTCGCTTATGAAACAAGACAACTGACCTTAGTAATCTTACAATTAGCCCAACGAAAAAAAAAAACGGAGTAATAAAATTTTTGAAATGCGGAATTACATTGGTAAGTGCTAATTATTGTACCGAATGAAATCACCACATGGAATTATCATCGTTTGTAGCAAATTTAAAGACAAATTTATCTCTGCATTGAAATTGAAGTTCCAGTGCAAATATTGACCGCTGTGAAATTAGAAAAAATATCAGAAAATATTATTTGAGATAAGAAAAAAATATAAGAAAAAAATCAAATATAAAAATCGAGAGGTCCCCTTCTCCTCTGCCCTGAAAAGACAATTAAATTTTGAATTTTCAATGCATCTTAATGTATCCATAAAAGCCGTATACACTCCATTTTCTCCAAGACTAGATGAGGGTATCTCAAGATATTTCAACACAACTGGTGTTTAAAGTACGAATTAAGAATTATCCATCATATCAATCAAAGAATTCATGCTGATCACTTTCAGAAAACTTTGTAAGTACTAATATTATGCTTATATCATTGACAAATCTGATATTTTCAAGTGATAAAAATTCAAACTATTTTAAATTGAATGGAAATATCACAACAGTAGTGAGGAAACTTGATTGGAACTTGAAGAACTCTTGACAAAGTCGAAAGCCAAATAAAATCGCCTATCACGCGTTAGCCGCTCGTCGCACGTCTGTCTGAATCCAAATCTCTAATTACTTTCGAGCTGTCAGCCGACGAGATAATTATAAATCAGAAGATCATCGGGCTGGAAGCGCAAAAAAGGGCAGCTTCAATCAGAAGCGGTGGCTAATCAGGCCGGCAATACGTGCGTCTTGTCGCCCCCCCCCCCCTCCCTCACTCCCGCTTTGGCGGATCAACGTCGATTAATTAAACATTCCATTGTTGTCGTGTGGCAAACATTGTCTTCGCACAGCAGTCAATCCACCGCGCGGAAGACAAGACGCATGACGCAGCATCGCCGAACATGCTCCACGCTGCTCCCGTTTCGCCATTTTTGGTCACGCACAGCTCGCCAAAAATACGCGAATATGATGTGCGAGAATCGATCAATTCAACGCGAAAACATTCTTTAATTTTCGCGCTCGCAATTGATTCATGGGCGAAACAAGGTCCAATACAGCTTCACTATAAACATCATCTTTTTCGGTTTTAAATTAAACTCGTGGGCGCAACCAAACATTGAGGCACTCGAGCTATGAATGAAATTAATTGCTTCTGATTAATTAACTCCTAATTTATCAGCCGTTTCTATCAGCTCGTAAATAATAAGATTTTTATTTGCTTTCGTTGTGTATGTGGGTTTGATTCGACAAGAAATTCCCAATGAAACGATGATAATGTTATGAATTAGTTTGGAAAATAGACATTTTTCAAAATTAACTTCTATTTGTTTAATTACATAAATACGGAGAATCATCTTAAAATATAAAAAAGACGAGTGCGCTTTGACCCATGACTGAAGTAAGATTAAATATAATCTTATTGATTAATTATTATTTTAATAATTAGATCATTAGTAATTACTGTGATTGGTTGTAAGACTGATTGAGAGATATTATGCTTATGGTATGAGAAAGATACATATATTTGGAATGAATTTCTGCTAGTGTATTCCTGCGAATCAAACAACATTACCAACAAATTTCGCAATACAATAAAAATTCTGTCTATCAACACAAATTTTCTAGCAATACCAACATCAACAGTAAAAGCTGCAGTAAAAAGCAACAACAATATCATGAACCGCAAGAAGTACAGCAAAAGCATCACCAACAGAAAGACATCAGCCGTTGTAGCAACAACAACATCAAGCACAGCAACAACAACAACAACAACAACAACAACTTCAGCAACAACAACAACAATAACAACCACAACACAAACAACAACAACAACGTAGGCAGCAGCAGCAGCAGCAGTAGCAGCAACATCATCATCAACAACAACAACAACAACAACAACGTCAGCAAAAGCAACAGCAACAACAAAAACAATAACGTCAGCAAAATCAACAATATCAACATCAACAGAAACATCACTACCAACAACAACAGCAACATCACTACCATTAACAACAACAACAAAAATAGCCTATATATCAAGTTGAAACAACATACACATTAAAAATAAAGAATAGTTAAAATAAAATTGTTAGTTTCTGAGTTATACGCCGCCAAAGTTCGGTTTTACTTCGAAAATAATAAAAGGAAACCGCTGCGCGCTGATCTAATTCGTCTGAGGATAACATTTGTAAATTCACGCTACCGTACCGTTACATGAATTACACAAATTACTTTTGCTGCGGCATTTATTTAATTATCCGTCCGTCCGCGTTTATTAATAATTATTATTTCTTATCAAAAGATAACAATCGCGTGCTGTGTCCGTTCTCGCTTTTTTTTTCACCATAATTAAACCATTTGTAGTATAATTACGCAGTTGAAAGTGTCGGTGTCTACCTGATCAGATCGTTTATTTTTAACTGTAGACTGTGTCTAGCTTAAATATCGGAAACGTCTTGAACTTGGACTTAGTAAACTCACGAGAGGAAGAAGTTAATTTCGTGCATACATTAAATCCATGCTCGTCACGGCGCTAAACGGTCGAAATTTTTGGCTCACATTTTCCGCATCACCGCGCCGCGTAAACATTTTTTTACTCTCGCGCCGTTCGTCCTGCGGCTATCAGGGAAATGTGTTTGGCCCGCCGGGCGATAAATTACGCACAACACACGCCACTTCATCTTATAACCAGCACACAGAATGGCCTGACTTCGAGCCACGTCGAAAGTATTTTTACGTCTAATGTAATGCGCCTCATTCGGAATGTTTGTAAATGCATTAAGAGCTTCGTAAATCTCCCGCGCGAATTAACGTAGTTAACGTACTTCGGCTAATTAATTGCAGTGACCGAAGGCTTCGGCTTAATTATAACATTAGACTCTATATGGCTGATGCTGCTCATTAGCTTAGCAATTTCCTCTTCCTTCGGACTAGTTTCGCGGTTTGATATTAATTTATAGTTGGCAACCCTGGCCGATAAGTGCTGTCGACGTGTGTATCGCATAGCTTCCCAGTGATTTACACCCCGAGCGTCTGTATTTGTGTCGGACTTCGAGTTGATTTACAACGTCTATAAATAAAACGATTTTCAGGAAAATTATTCTCAATTTTTGATAAATTTCGCTCGGGCTGTGGTGTAACATGAGGTTCTGGGCGCTACCAAGTCCGTGGAGACGTAATCGAAATTTATAGAAATTTGATATTTATTCGTGTATTTTTCAACTTTTTTTTTCAATGTTTTATAAGGTATTATGTGGTAAGAATAGATAGTTCATTGTAAAGTTTGAATGTTCGATGGTTTCGTATATAAAAGTTAAAATTTATAAGTTATATCAATAGACGCATCTTCTATGAAAGTTTATATTTTTATTTGATAGAATTAATCATAGAAATTGTTATCAGTGCATTAATGAAGAGCATGAAAAACTGAGGTATATGATTGCACTCATGACAACCTGCCAATTTGGAGGTAACTAACAGCGAACTGCCCTTACATCTGTTAAACCAAGGAAATATTAATATATTTAAGAGCAAGTACTTTGTAATGATTTTTCCCAGCTCATCCACACAATTACTATCAAACAATCTTATTTGAAGGACCTCAGACTAGCTGGCATTGAAATATCAAAAACGAACATGTAATCATTTAGCACAATTAATATATTGCACTATATACAAAACTCTGGTTTACCTATGGGATCACATATTTCACCTTTGTTCGGTGAGATCTATCTATCCAATTTAGAAAACAATCTTTTTAACTCATCTACCCCCTTAATTAAACATATATTCAAATGGTACAGGTATGTAGATGATATTTTCTGTATATGGACGGGCTCCTATCGACAATTAGATCATTTCCTTGCTTTTTTGACAATAAACTAAACTTTCTAAACTTGTCGATCGCACTTACATAAAAATTCCACATGTAGAGGTCTAATTTCTAAAATTTCAAATATTCTCCGGAAACTTAACTTAACTACGGCCTTTTACAATATAACCACACTCACCAAAAACATTGTACCTCTTAGTATTTAAGCTACTTTTTGTAATTTCTGGCTTCAGTACCTGATGATGGCGAAAGCCGAAATGTACATTGTACAAAAATAAATTATATTTGTAGAACTGTGAAAAAAAGTGTTTTACTAAAAAAAAGTAATATGTCTTAAAATAAAACTGTATCTCAAAAATTGTCTTTACATTTAAAAATAGTATTTAAAATTAATGAAATCAAATAGCAAAAAGTGGCGCCACTCTTGATTTGCGGCTTGCGTTGAATTAAAATCTGTTGCAAATTTTACTGCAGCACTTGTGTTACTATACATATGTATTATCTATGTATGTAACCTTCAGCAAAAATATAAACGAAAGCTAACCATTATTATTTTCACACATAGTAGTCGTCGAAAAGTAAAGTAAACAACTCGCATGTAATGCACATAATTCACTCGTATGACTTGCGACACACGCCGTACTCGTAAATAATGTGTAGCATTACATGCTCGTTGTACAATATGCTATTACGTCCTTATATTTCATTTATTACTACTTCCTCTTGCATTACATACATTAATTAAGAATATTTTAATATTTGAGCATGATTAAATTCGTGAAAATGTTCAATGTTGATTGCGAAAGAAAAAATCTCATTAGTAAATTATACTATTATGGACTGGCACAGGCACTCTGGGAGCACTCAAATTTATTGCGTCGCCGTTTGGTGGCGAATATTGCGAGCACCGCAAGTCATCACAAGCGTCGCGACGCTCTTAAACGCGTCTCCCCCTTCGACACCAGCGTCTTTTCCGTTGGGGCGTCCTGCGCCATTCAACGTTACTGCATCGCCATCGTCAGGATACTCTGTCGCTGCCGAGAACACAAAGCCAAACATATCTCCTTCATCTCCTTCCTTAAAACGCCATAGAGTTGCCACTTAATTTGATGAAGAGTGCTTGCACTTTTGACTCGTGACATTCGACATCCGACTATATCAATGATGTCCAGATGTTTTTTTTTTATTTTCTCATTTTAACAACTATTTCCACGTTTTTAGGTATGAAAAAGAAACGGTTAACGCATTCGTTGAATTGCCAAGTTGCTTTTGTGATGATGCATCTTGATCGACGTGTGCGATTTACGGTGCGCGCAAAAATGCGCACGAAATCAATTAGCATGCGGTAAAGCGCGCGCGCGTAAAGTGTTCGCACCAATGCTAATGGTTCACTTAACGAAAATCGCAGTGGTTTTGCACCGTGCTTCAACACGTGACAATTTACACTGATATAAGGTGCCTTGTATAAGTATTTGTTTGTATATTTAATAGTATAATCATATAGAACGTTTTTCAAGAATTGGCATGTGTATTATTATTCAATCTGTTTATACAACAACGTAAAAGCAATATCAATGCAAGTAACTTTATGAATGATTGATATTACCTAATTATCATCGTTTGATTGATTATACACTGATTATACATTTGCGGAAGGTATGATTTTCTAATTGAATTCTTCAATTGTTGTATGACACATGGGAGACAATTCTGATAATTGTTTGGTAATTCTTGATTTCTCCTTGCGATTCAGATGTTCTTATCATCTATCAAGGGGAGATACAGGAGGCACCCTCAGATGTGCATGAAAATTGGTATACATGCAGAATAAGGTTAGAAACTAATTGCATTCGAGCGATTCTACACAACTCTTATGTTGTATAATTAACGGAATCCACTGTCGGTTGTTGGTAAGACATATTGGTAATTAGCACAAAAGGTATACACTTTTAATTAATGTTTCACAATTTGGTTTTATTTTCGTACAATGTA
>WSZQ02098732.1:0-11421 GCA_019419845.2 Weissflogia rhopalogaster
TGAGCGTGTTGGGGTTGTAAATAGCAGTTTTTAGTTGAAATTTCTTGAGGTAGTTTGTGATGCTGTTAGTGATTTTGTCTAAATAGGGGACGACGATGCCTAACGGCGAAATGTACATCGTACTATTTATCTATTAAACTTGTAAAACATTGACAAAACTTGTGTTTTCATATCAAAGTATTGGTATATTGCTTGTGTAGGTACGATTAGGTTACAATTGTAAGATGGATATAAGTTAACGTGAAATATGTAACGGAAGTAATTTCAAGCGAAAATGTCGCCGGTATTAAACTCAAATTTTATCAGTTATAATATCAATTCTAAGTAATTAAACGAAAAAAGGTTACAACTGATTATAGGAAATTTCATACAGAATCGATTGGTGTATGAGTTAGAATTTTAGAATTATGGGAAATATGAATAAGAATCTAATCTTTAGGACAAATCAATTATCGGACACGACGATGTTCATATTATTACACAACTTCCTCGATATATGACAGAATTTCTATATAATTAATCGAAATACTATTGCAATAACTAGGGGTAAATTTCATTCTGAATCGATTGACATATGATTTATAATTCTAGAATTAATGAAAATGTGACCAAAAATGTATTGATTAAGACAAATCATCTTTCGAAGCCAATGATGTTGATACTATTAGGCTTTACTTCTTCTATATATAACACAATTTCTATACAATTAATCGCAAAACTCTTACAATAAGTAGTTGTCAATTTTATTCTGAATCGATTGGTATATAACTTGTGTACATAGGATAAAGATTGATATACATAAACTTGAAATCTTTAGCAGAGTCCGGCTACGGTGATTGCAAGTGATTTTTTTTGTTAGTAGACTCAATTTTTATCAGTTATATCAATTCTAAGTAACTAAATGAAAAACTGCAACACTTTGCTTTTTGTAAATTTCACATTGATTCGATTGGTGTATGATTTATAATTCCAGGATTATGGAAAATATGATTAAAAATGTAATGTTTAAGACAAATAATTTTTCGATGTATAATATGATTATACAAATAATCGAAAAAAAAATTTCAGTAAGTATTGCTAAATTTCATTTTGATTTGATCGGTATAGAATTTGTATACGCAGAATCAGATAAATATAAATAATCGTGAAAGAACTAGCAGAAGTCATTATTTCAAGTAAGTTTAGTGACAGCGAAAATGTCGTCGGTATTAGACTAACTTTTATCAATAATATCAACTCCAAGAAACTAAGCGAAAATATGTTGAACATTGCAGCAAATTTCATACTAAATCGATTGGTACATGATTTGTAATTCATTCTTTTGTAATTCATATTTAAGGAAATATGAATAAAAATTCAAACTTCAAAATTAATCATTTTTGGAAAACTATATTTTTTTTGGGCGTTATATTTACCTCTCGATGTAAATTTGTATACCAAAACAAAGTACATTTATTAGAGAATCTATCATGATAAGAATGAGTACTCTATGAAATATAGATTTGAAAATATTTTAGAAGGAAGTTTGAAATGCACATTTTAGTTCCATTTTTTATCGCTTCGTGGAACAGTCCGCACAGAGTTCTCTGATTGTATTAAATGTAAATAATAAACATTGTAATAAATGAAAATATAGAACATTTATTATAGTAAACACAATTATAGAAAACACTATTTTAATTTATGATATTTTATATCCTCCCCCAAAAACTTTTAAGCATTAATAATCGTTGAGATCTCGAAGGGAAAACAAGAGAATGCAGACTCCCCAGGATAATAACAATACATATAAATCTACAGCAAAGTGGGAGTAAGGCCTAACAAGAACAAAGTTTGTGCAAACGCCCGCGCCGCGCGAGTAAAGTTCGAATTGAAAAGGGCGCGGCGATGCATAAAGGGCAAACTTTCTTTCACCCCTTTTGCTTTAGATGTGAATTAATACACGCCCAGGAATACACAAGTACACAAAATTCGAAACCCGAAATGTTTTCGCCTTTACACGAGTGCTAATATTTTATTTAAATTAGGTATACTCGAAAATAATTGCGTGTTTCGACAAATTGGAACATTTCCTTGGCGATAATTAGAGAGAGGAAGTTTATCTCACAAACAAATAATAGCGAGTCAAAAATTTATAAGGGTACGAAATCTACATGCGAATTTCTTCGAACGTTACTCTCAGGTAAGAACAGATGAAAATGTCGTTACGAATTGTTTGTGATAAGTTGCAGGGACAGTTAAAAGTTTGAGCTTTAATGTGTCTCGTTTCGAGGCGAGAAACAATGTAACAATCTATAATAGAATCAAAACATTTATATAGCGAAATTTCCCTTTTACTAGCTCGTGAAAATCAGCTAATTCACTGCAATAAAGGAGGTATTAACGACGCAACTACGAATTGCTTTTTAATGCCGCAAACGAGGCGTAGCATAAAATGTTAATGTGGTCTGGGTTGTTTCATGTCATTTTTGATGAAAACATTGTAATGTGTCATTACTTTTACAAATGTAACTATTATTATAATATTTGTATTTGTTTATTTAAGCATATATTTGTTCTATGTACGAAATGGCACCAGCACAAGACCCCATCACTAGAGATGTCAAAATAAATATCAGTATCGATAAATATCGATACCACTTGTCGATACTTATCGATACTTTAATTTTTGATACTTATCGATAGTATCGAATCTGTCATTTTCGATACTTTTTGATATGCTCCCACACTGAGGCCATCTGTTAATCACAACCACCAATTAGAATGGTAAATGTTCTCTGAGCGAAATGTCGATTATTGATCCTGTTTTTAAAATACTTGGTACATTGGTGCGTAGTATCGATACTTCCCTACAATTTAAATTCGTTGAAAGTTTGCCACTTTTTGATAAAAATTTAGTTTAGCTTTAATTTACTCAATCAGTAATTTTATAAACATTCATTTTATTATTGGGTCGATCCTGGAAGATTACTGTAACGGATAAACAATAACTTGAAAATACATTAACAGATGGCGCCAAAGTGTATTTTCGAAACCAATAAGTATCGATACTTTGGTATAGAAAGTATCAAAGTTTCAAAAGAATCGATTCCAAAAAGTATCGATACTTCGTGAAAAGTTGACATCCCTACCCATCACATATGTGTTACCAGACAAGTTACCAGGCACGCAGCTTGCATCGAATTATTCAATTTCCAGAAGATGCCCAATGGGCAAAACAGCTTGGCACACCTTTTATAATTGTAACAAGTATACGTTTAAATAAACAAATACAAATAAAATTGTTACGTACTAAATAACATTAATAAATTATTATCATAGGTAAAGTGATAGAAAACTTTACATTTTATTAATATTAATTTGGAAGAAAACTTTTAAAGTATACTCGTTAAATTGATATTAAAGAGGATTTTCTTCAGATTGGTTTTATTTTAATAAATAATACTATTCTTAAGAATCTTTCGCTTAAGTTGCGGGTTCCACTTGGTGATGGTGATGGGCGGCAAACTGTAGACACTGGTTGTAAGTCAGTGAAGTAGAGACCGAGGCTTGAAAGGCAAGTAATCAATTATGGAGGTTTTTAGGCTCACTAGTGTAAATAGAGTAACTCTAAGCAGCGTCGGTGATACTACCACAGATATATAGATTATTTGGTCCAGAGACCTGGCCATCGACCATATTGGTCCTTCAGCCTTAATTTATTGTTATTGTATTTGTTTTTATGTTATATCTTTATTATTGTGATTGTCATGTGATGTTGTTGTTGATGCTGATCCTTCTGTTGAATTGTTTATATATGGATTCTTGTTGTGTGTGAGTGTTTAGTTGATTTGTCAGCAGTTTTTATTCTTTTTCTTGGGTGTTGAAAGTTGTGGGTTGCGCATATTTGCGATTGTTGATTTGAAGAGTGTTTTTTTGATTTACCGAGCATCGACTGCTATGGTCATTTGCTCTATTCAATTCTTTTTCAATGTTATTAGTCACATTAGAGGCTAATACTATTGATAAGAAGAAGAATTCACTTTACTATTCATCCCCACCGAGAATCTAATCCAGGATCTCGTGGGCAGTAGTCATCGACCATACCACTGCGTCACTTGGCTGGACTGGAGTGGTCTTTTATTGTGTGATTTGTATAGGTGTGGATTAATGTGAATTTTTAAGAGTTATAACTGTGAATAATTAGTGCCCACCCCGAGGACTCGAACCTCGTCCGACTGCGTAGTAGGCCCAAGCTCTACCGACTGTGCTGCCCAGGTGGGCTGTTTGTTAACATTTTGGAGATTTGTGTGTAAAATACCGCGTATCAAATGACAAATCACTTTATGTTAGTTTCCATAAGCAAGTCCACCTTTAATTAAACAAAACATGCGTCCAGTTTCTCATTATATAAAACTAACCCTATAATACTAATGGCAATAGCGCAATCTATATCATACAATCAGCTCTAGTATCAAATGTCAAACTAGAAAATATACAGACTTAAATGGGACCAGTAAAAGACAATTCTCGGTCACAAATTGTTGTTCATTCGAACATTGAAGTAAATTGAAGATAATTAAATTCCTGCTTCATTTTAGCAAGAAATATACCAAACGTTTCAAACATCTATTTCCATCCTGAATATTGCACAATTTTTACCGACATTTCTATTCCAGCCGTGCTCACGACTAAGCGGGAATTACGAAATCGATACGCTGATAAAACTTAAATGCGCCCTTGCTGCCACACTCACCTTTATTTCAGCCGCCTCCCCGGTCGGACGTCGAGGCCGGAAACCGCTCGCGCGCTGCGTGTCAACATGTACAGCTTCCGGGCTGACAGTCTGCAATAAAAAATGCACAAAATTAAACATTTGCCACAGCCGGCCCACCAACGGGCGAATAAATAGAGGGCAATAGGAAGTAGGACTCGTCGGAATCATGGGGACGACGCGGCGCTTAAAATGCGCCGCCCGTAAAACGTAATAAGGACAAAGTTCGTAATTCAATTACTCGGAATAAAAGCCTATTAAATATTCGAAATAAATGCGGCGTCTCGTGCAAGTAATTCAAAGTTATGAGAAATTACGATGTTATCTGGAAGTGGCGGGTGGCGAATTCAGCTGGAGCGGTAGAGAGAGAGTAGATGGTGGAGGCAGGTGATATTTAGAAGGCCTGCGTAGGCTCGAAGTTAATGCGATTAAATCGGCGCAAATTGTGGCAATTACGGAAATCGCGTTGGTTGAGTGTTGAATGTGTATGTAGGTAGGTGGCACTGTGAGTGGATATGGGAATGGCTTCGGTGAGAACGCGCTGTAATGCAAGACGTACAATTTTCGGGTGCAATTACAGAGCCCACTACGACGATTGAATTACGCTTCACTGCTGATGAGTATGTGACGCATCGGCATTGGTGGGTTTAGATGATCAGTGCTGAGCGTTTTCACGGTCGAATGCATTCAATTACAATTTGCTAGATTTCCGATAAGTTTTGATATGCTCCTAGTCAACTGCCATGATTGACAAGATTAAAAGTAAAGTTCCAGTAATGTTCATATTTTTCTACACCTGTTGTATAATGAGCACATTTCAGTATTGTATGTGATTAGGAAATGTCATACGTATCTGTCAAATTTTCATAGATTACTTGTGTGCTAAGCAATCAAAGTTGTAATGTCAATTCAATACTTTAATTCTCATAATTATCATTATTATATATCAGGTGAGTTTTTAATGTAAAAACTTTAAATAGCTAAAAAATATGACCTCTGCGAAAAAATTGAAGGTAATCAAAAAATTGTAATTCCATGACAGAGAAACGATCGTGGTATACTTAGCCCCGTAACCCCACCCCCAGTGGGTAGGCTGGGGGTAACTTTGGAATTTTAAATAGATACCCCTATTTTTTAATGCAGATTCATTTTTTCGTAGTTGCTTCTGTAAGCGATAAAAATCTATTTTAAGAATTTATTTTCTAATGTAAAGATCAGGGTAATTTTTTTTTCGGTACGTCTTTACCTTAAATGCTCAAAATGATAGCCGTCGATTTCAAGACATGTACAAGTAACCCTCGGTTAACGCGGTCTTAAAAAACATGGTTGTGCTTATCGCGGTTATCGATAAGATTGTGGCGGCCATCTATTGACGCTCAAACAACATTAGGATCAACAACCCACAATCACAATCAGCATCAATAAACCATAATCTGCACTTAATCAACATCCGCCGAGACTAAACATCGAAAATGCTGACATCACAAGTCCACCAACAGCGAGCCCGACACCAGCAGCCCCCACCAGAGAGTCCGCCGTCACAGAGAGTCCACACCGAGTCCCTCACAGGTCGCCCCCAACGACTCCACCGGCGCCAGTAGCCGCCAGTAACCGGCCGTCGTCACCAGTCACATCAATCTACCTGCCCCGTTGTCCAGTACGATCCGATCGTCTTCAGCTGCCGCCTCCGCCTGGATCTCCTCGTTATCTTAACCTTCTTCATTTTATATTTTCAATACAATAAATCCCACAAGATAAAAACATTTGAACGTCATAATCAAAAATGTCTTCTATAAAGATCGCGTATAATATTGCGCAGAATATAACAAAATCATTTTTCTCCCATGGAATGGCTACTTTTTGCTTACCTACATTTTTTTCGTAAAAGGCTTCTTTCTCGAGAGATTTAACGTTTTCAGGTTTAATAGCAACAGACTATCGACTACATAGTCTTTCGGCACACTATTATTCTTATCACGCATAATAGTCCTAATAAATGTATAGTGTACAACTAGCATGTAATGCCCTTTCCTTCCTTGTATGATTTTGTCGCTCATGAAGCGAGACGTACCCCTCAATGCCCGTTGTACAACATAAAATGGTACAATAAATAAATAATTCTAATTCAACCGCGCACTGCCCGTGTCCAGGAAATGCAAATCATGATGTTAAACACATTAAATACATCTAACAACGTGCGATCCATTGGAAAAAGATCCCTTGGATGAACCAGTAAGAGAAGAAGCAACCACCTTAAGTCTGGCTGAAAGAGAAGAAGGAATTACAAAATAAAAAACGGGAATATTAGCGTCGCCTTATCTTCGAACATTTCAATACGTATTTTTCTTGTTAAACATGTACTCTTTGACGTAGAAACCAACTAATTATCAGAAAGCGGGAGTTACCAATGGGAGTTTTATTTCCTACATCGTATTTACTTGTCTTATTCAGAAACCCTGTTATCAGCGGAAACATGTTTGATTTCGTGACTTTCCGTATATGACAGGTTTCATTGTATTACATTTGCTTGACCATGTCTCAAATGCTTTACAATAGTGGTGTGGTTAACATCACATAGTGTGTTTCTCGTCTCGACATTTTCTACTAAATTTGTCTATTTCCTAGACTAGTTTTTGTAAGCTCTGCGGCCGGGATGGTAAAAAATTTTGCATTGATTTGAATGTAATAGTCAGAGATATGGCACCATCTTATTATATAACTTAGTTTCGATTCCTCTAGTTTTACGGTTTTGTTATAGTTGCAAAGCACAGTACGATTCAAACCATCAAACAATAAGTTGTGGACATAAACCAACCTTGTGCATCCGACGTGAATCAGTGTTCACTCTCTTAATCTCATGGTCCCACACACTGGTCAGACAAATGTATGTCCTTCAAAATAAGTCGAAGTCAAACTTTTCCCACTCCGAAGGAGCCACTTCCTAATCCTAAGGTTGAGATAAATTCTTGTGAGTCATCTCATATTATAGAAGAATTATAGAAGAAGAAATAATTCAACGTGAGGGAGGGTTGGTATTTATAGAGATTTATGAGGAGCTTATATAAGTATAAAGTTTGTAAAATGTTTGTAGAAAACAAAAACAATTATTAGGATACAACAGCTTTCATTGGTGAAACAATCGATTATAACCTATTACGATTAATAGTATAATCGACGGTTTCACCCTGTTCTAGCAAATGCTCATATTGCGCTTATGGTATAAATGACGACTATATTCGCTTTCGTAATATTTTTAATGGGCCGATTATTTTCGATGACACGATTATATTCGTTAAAACGATTTTTTATGTTAGCAGTTAAAAATTTCAAATTTGAACGAGAATTTATCAATAATAAATCGAGTTACTGATAGTAATCGATTATTATCGCCACTTGCAATCTATAATAATCGATTTTAAAATATTTCTTGACATCCGTAATCCTCAACAAGGCTATGCCCTGAAAGCATGCTCAACTCTTGAAAATATTCGTAAATCATCAAATAATTTTTAAAAATTATAGAAAATTTCCCGTGAGATATATTCGATCATATCAAAATGCTACCAAAAATGTACATATATAAATGAAATGCGGTAAATGTTATTGAATGCCAAGGGGAGCTGCCGACTGTCGCGTCTTCGCCCACATACAACTGCAAATAGCCATCCATTATCCCACTCGAAGCTGTTCGAATGGAAAAGCACTTTGTGTGTGATGCGATGGCAGAGTCGCACAGCCGCCCCCACGCGGTTCGCGGAACAAAAGTCGAGTCTACTGCTGCCGCCACTGCTGCCTCCTGTTGAATGCCGAATGAGGACGGTGCTTTTGTATGCAACAAGAAGCACAAGCCATCCAAGTAGCGACAACACCACCACCGTCACGAGTTCGCCTGGGAATCGATAATGCACTGTTGATTCATTGCATTGCCACCCACCGCCACCCATGCACACACCTGTGTGCCCACAATGGGCTTCCGGCTTCCTGCGAGTGACACCACCAGTTAGCGGAATGCATCTAAGCCGTATCGCGTTTGATTGCGCAAAGCCACGATTAAATTAATTATACAAAGTTTAACGACGCTCCAGCCACTTCATCGCGAATTTATTAAGCGTTTAACTCGCAATTTGTTTAAGGCATTATGAAGACGAGCTTTGCGCATGCATAATTGCGCGTTTGTTGCACAACGTTTGAATTTAATTCGTTGTCGTTGAGTGGAGTTTCCTTTCGTTTTGTTTTGGGCTGATGTTATAAAATGATAAAATCGTCTGAATGCCCAGATGGGAAATGTATCGCGATAATTGCAACTATGTTGTGCGCGTGCACACGATATCAAGTGTTATTTCACTGGGATGCACTATTTTTCGCGAAATAGCTACATTGCGCTGTTGGTTCATATGCCCTAGGGGTTCATTTTCATAACAATCTATTACATCTGCTTTTCTATGGCGTACGCTTTTTAAGTATTAAAATAAAATATTTTTTTATATACTGCACATATAATCATCTTCACACTGTAATAAATAAAGGAAGTTCCCGGAAGCTACTATTCTACTCATAAATTGGTATATATGTTGAATAAAACTAGAAACTAATTATACTCGAACGAGGCAACACAACCCTCAAGTATTACAAATTGTGGCACAACCCGAGGGCGAGTGAACAAGTCATACGAATAGTACACTATACATTTTCTACGATTATAATAAGTGAAAATAATGATGACAAGATTTGTTTGGTAGGTTTCTGGTAACGGTGAGTCTGTTGTAAACTTTTACAGGTTACGTACAATCGTATCAACGCATGTTATGGAGCACGTAGTCACGCACAACAATCTCACTGACTCTTCTGAGCACACCAGTGCAGGACGCCGGTCTCGGCTATGAAACTACTATGAACCCATTATAGGGCCTGCCTGCCTAGTATTACATAATCTACCTGTATTGTTATAATCAGCCAGAGAGTGGTGGCCACTGGTTCTCTGAGGGGTGAAGCCACCAGGGCAAAGGCGGCCACGGGTGAGGGCGCATAAACAAAGAGGCGCAGCTCTGAAGGCCCTGGGGCGGGTGAAATCGGGTGGGGTGCACACCGGTTAGTTCGGTACGTGTGGGGCGGCGTAAGTAAACAAACAAGAAAAACGACACAATCAACTTTATCTATGATCACAAAGAAATGTTTTACAGCCACTGGTTTCATGCAACAACATCAGTGTCCTCTGACTGCCCTCGCAATATGACTCTTTATCCTCCAGAGTGTATGCAATACAGGTTGAAGAAAAATGAAGAATACACATTAATGCAGTTACATCTCTCGCGAATTGGATCTACTATTGCGGTTATGTATAGTAACGCGCTGACGTAAGGAGGTCATTTTCGACGGTGCTTATATTTTGACATATCATTAATCTAGCAACTATATCTTGAACTATATAATGCAATAATATACTCATATTTGTTACGGAAATCGAGATACAGTGAAACCTTCCGAACACGAAATTCTGCTTACATCGGAACATTTTTCAGTTCTGTATGGACGTGCGAGCCCAAAACTCGCATTTTTAGTGCGCTCAGTATGAGCATCAGAGCGTCGAAGGTCGAGGCAATATTTGTCGGTCATGCCTGTACAATTTCATTATTTCCGTAGAATTTAGATTAGGTTTAAAATATTGTTGTATTTCTTGACTCAGCATGTTGTGAACTATCGGTCGTTGGGGACAATAAAACATGTGCGAACCAAACCCTGCAATTGAGAGTGGTAGGCCGCTAAGAGGCGAGTGCGTGGTACCGTTGTGCATCACGCTGAAGGGAAAGAGAGAAAGAGAGAGGGTACTGACGGTACTGACCGTTGTAGCTTAAGTTAATTTTTAAGATTTCAAAATAAATCAGTCTCAATCTAGAATCAGAAGCGAATACCCCTACTCTACAAACGCAATCCTCAACTTCCTTCGGCTAGTATCGCTCTTGGGCTCACCAGCAGTTCTGAGTTTTCTCTTGCGTCACCTTCCACAAGAAGTGCAAGATTCTCGGGATTGCAAACTTTTACATTTTACATTTTTGTAAGTTACAATTTTACATTTAGTAAGTTTTTTTACTGCTGTATACAATGAATACATTATATTAACAATGTCGATTAAGTTATGATCTACACAATCTACGGTTGATCATAACAGTACTGGTACATGATATACTTCTAGGAAAGCAAGCTATATAATGTATTCATAGTAGTTTCACGGCTGAGGTCAATGCCGTACACTGCTCTGCTCGCATTAGGGCGTAAGTTTATTATGTGCTGAGCGCGCACGCCGCGCAGCTGCTATCTGTCGTCGCACATGCGCGTGGTAACTCTTATCGGGCTGACGCCCCTAAACGTAACCTGTAAATGTTGACAGCAAATATACCAATACCAGAAAACTAAATCTCCTCGTATTATTTTCACATATAATAGTCTTAGAAAAACGTATAGTGAACAACTTGTATGCAATTCGCATTGTTTACTCTTATTGTCATACTCTTAAACAATGAATGGCATTGTATGCTCGTTGTACAATATACTTGTTCAGAACGGCGAGACATGTTTGAGCCCTTTTTTTATTTATCGCCAAATTATCAATATTTAGTCTGGCGTGAAAGAACTTTTGAACTGTTTAGTCTGCACCACATGTTTTTCACGTT
>WSZQ02098754.1:0-11414 GCA_019419845.2 Weissflogia rhopalogaster
AGCGTGCAATCTGTAAACTTTGAATGAACGATGCAAGCAAGAGAAAGAAACATTTATAGTGTTTGCAAGATAGCGTCAAACAAAATGGAACGAGTGAGAAGTGTATTGATTTTCGGTTTATACTCTGTGTGATGATGATGATGCTGTGTGCGGACAGAAATTGGCCCACACCTCTGGTAATTGTGAACAAATTTAATCAACACGATTTAGATTTTTTGTGTAGAGTTTGATTTTGGCACGATCAGAGAAAATGATGTTCGTTTATTTTTTATACATTATAACACCCTAGATTATCGTAGACAAGTAAAACGATGAATTGTCCAATTGTTAGGACAACATTGAGACAAAAAAAAAAACTAAACGTGAAGTACGAGTGGAACTTCTTCGAGATGAACAGATTTAAATATGTTTTAAGTTGACTTTCGTTAACTTATTAGTGATAATTAACTGATTTAGTATTATATTAATGTAACAAATTGAAGTATATGTACAGTGTCTTTCCAGCTGTGTTTTACGATCTTGAGTTGATACCGTGCTACGTTCGTATTCACAGCAAAATTGAAAAAATCAGGCAGGCGTCTAACGAAACTGCAACTCGACGGTGTTTTTTACCATGTGTCTGGGACTCGATCAAGACGACTGACTAAATGAATTGATTGTTCGTTAGGAAGGACACGTGTAGTGTAACGAAAAAATGTTTAGATAAATATGCGTGTAAACTCGAACGAACGCATTCCGTGGGATTGTGTGCCTATTTCGCACTATCTCGGTGTTCAGACAAATTGCTTTTAACTCAAAAGTGTAGATTGCATAGATTCCTAAAACGCGACAAGAGTTCAGAACGATGAGAACACAGGAAATCTGCTCGCAGCAATGGAGTCGACTCAAAAGAAAACAGTTGTGAAAGGTAACTTAATAATTGACTGATGACTTACATACACACAAAAGTTTGTAAATTTACTAATGTCTTTTTGCAAGCAGCAAATGCATTTTTTTGTATAAAAACTCAGAAAACAAAAACATGAAACAAGGAGAGGCTACAGTACAGCTATTACGCTGAAAGCATTCACTGATCGTGGTATCATTATTGTTAATTTAAGTGATAACTATACATAAATCTTCTAGATATATTAGCCTATAAATAACTGTAAGATTGTAAAATACACACAACTTACACACACAGGACACACAAAATTCATTCTGTGGGTGCAACATAAATGGACCACTATTTATTGACGATATATCCGCAGAGTGAGCGCGTTACTTATCGGTTCACTTTGAATGCAATTGACTTCGAAGAGTTTTCTGATTTCTTTGCGTAGAAGTGACCCGGTCCAAAACAAACACAAGAAATACATTACTACGAAGACTGTTCTACACATTTAGCCATGACATGTGTGCGTCGTTCCTCACGACGCCCCCAGTCGACGCATTCGCTTCTTCTCTAGTTTGCGTGCCGCGATTGAGAGGATATGTGGTGTTCCTTTTATTGCGCACCCCGCGCGACAGCGAGCGTATGAGATTTGTATAATTATTGTGCACGTCTATTCTATAAGCGTGTGTCAGAGCCGAAATGGGGTAACAAAGAAATCCGAAATAACTGAACTCACAAAACGAAAGATTACTTTAGTTTCCTTCATTTTGTAAATATAGTGTGTAATGTTATTTTAAATTTATATAAAAATTAAATATACTGGATGTTCCAGGAAAACACATTACCACCACGTAAGCGTAAATTCTACCCAGTTCCTCGCATTAACTATCCCAATGTTCCTTCTTATGTTTGCAGACTTTCTTCCTACTGAACGTCCCGTGCGGTCTGTCCGTGCATACCTGCAGGTACGGAATGAGTAAAGCATTGAGCTTTCGTTGACCTCTGTATAATGCGTGGATTTGTTGGAAGAGCAAATGCGTAACATATAAAATAACAACCTATCAACCCATCGTCCTATTTAATTATTTTATCCATTAAATGTCGCTGAGGCTAGATGTTTGTATTGCGCGCTTCTCTCTTTTTTGTTATTCGTCGATTACTCATTTTTATTTAATACGTTTCGTGTGTTTTTAGCCCGGAAGCAGCCCGACCAAATGTGGATGACAAAGCAATCGCGTCACTTCCTAATTTTCTTTCAAACATGAAGCTTTGAAGAGTTTTGCCGCGGTACAATGGACATATCCACGGTTTTTGTTTTTCTCAAGTCTACGCATGTTCCTGCCAAATCGTTATGGCAGCGCCGAAACGCATACCGCTTTCGGCTCCCTTTGCGTTACTCCTTTGTCTACAATTGAACATATTTCAAGCTACTGATTCTAATCGAATAGAAACAATTTTTTTTTTTGTTGTCATTAACATTGGATTACTAATAAATCTACTTGTAAACTTTGTAAAAAAATTATATGACAATACTTTTGCACTTTTTTGTTACCTTTCTCGCGGCACCGTGTACATTTATCTTTCATTTTTACATTTGTGGCTTGTCGTTTGCTAGAAGTTTTAAAATCACTAACCACCTGCTTATTAACGGAAATATGCAAATGTTCGTTGATTTTTGGTCAGTAGTTTGCTTTGAATATATGACATGCATGGGTGGAAACAACGACCTTTTTGGCCACGTGTCGGTGGCATGTACCCCAATATCCGTCTTCACCCGAGAGTCGTTCGCTACTTTTTCGTATGTTTTACAAAATATTTGTGCCAACATCTCCTTAATGCACAAATATTAATAAAAGGAGGAAATGACGACGTGCGTTGGTACATTTCATTAGTTGCTTGTTGAATACAGCTCCTCACGATTTTGGCGCAATTTTACTTCCATTGTCTTCTTAATGTAAACATCTTAATAGTAGGAGGCTATGATGACTAAAAACAAAAGTGCCTGTTTTAATGTGTAGCATTAGTAGCTTCTACGAGCGTGCTGCAATGGATTGGCGCACGCTTACTTCAAGAAGTATTTATTAATATATGCTATCCCAAAGAAATAGAAGACTGCGTGTCCGCTGCATCGGGCAGCGCTATCTTATGCCAATTTCATCCTCTGTTTTTCAAGCGTGCGCTCCTGATTATTTAGGATAGCTATGGCAACTTCATACTAGCCGATTCAAATCGTTAATTCAAATTTCAACGAACGAATAAGTTACCAAACGAACCAAATAGTTCAAATGTATATTTATTATATTTGTATAATGAATATAATAAGTATTATTGACTTATAATATTTAGACTTACAACGGATACTTTTTTTTCTGTTTATTTTCAATATGTTTGATCTTACATGACTCCAATTTATTCATTTCATACTTCAGTATTGGTTTCAACCAATGCAATTTGATTTAGAAATTGCTCTCTGTAATTAGTTTTTATATGATAATTCGTAAAATTATATCTCGGGATCATTATGTACGTGCCTAATAGATAAGCCGTCACAGGTTAAATTGGTGCCTAGAGCCAGGGTTTAGCGTTCATTGACTCGAGTTACAAAAGCTAAAAAGGTTTTGAAACTGGGGTTTATGAACTAGACATGAGTTTGAAATCGGGTTGTAGGTATAAATTATGTGATAACCATCTATACTAAATCATAAGACATATGTCCAACCTATTGCAAGAAGTGACGACGGTTTGGGAAGCGAAGTGCGAGGGCGCTCGCATCGATACGTTAATACTCTTCGGAATCTCCTTTATGAGTATGGTATGTTTTTTTATAAATGTAAATATTCGGGTTACACCAAAGGGAGCTTTATTTGTAAGATTTCGTTAAAACTTTAAAGAGAAACAAGGAAAAATTAAATGAGTGTATCTCCGAAACACATAACTGGCTACTAGTATTCGTTGCATTATATAATTTGATAACTCACGAGGGTGTTGCTGCAGGACCAGAACAAATGTATTTTCTACGCATAAAAAGCAAACCATGCAAACTAAAGTTTTAAATAAACCACCGTATCTAAGACCATAGCGATTGCAGCACCCTCTCACTGCGAAAAGGTCTCCAATTGGTTTTATTAACCACTTGCCCTACTTTGACGAGCCCAGTTCGTCGCACGATATATGCAGATCCGCGGGTACCTCTGTCTCACTCTTCCACTTATATTCAAGGCAATATTAAAAATAACCCATAAACCTCACGAGCTGTGAGGGCGCGCGTGCCGGCTTGTGGCGCTGTTTGTAATACGTGCAATAGGTGTATGGAGGATATGGAGCCTTGTCCGAGGTCAATGGATGGGGTAAATTTCAAACCGCGACGCCACGAACCACGGGCAATGCCCGTAATTTTTACGATTGGCTCGATGTGCGCCTACACTTATTACCAACTCACTCGGAAGTAAATAGTAGGGCCAGCGGTTAAGTGGGCCCTACGCAACCGGTACCACATAGCGGCAAAATGCAGAACTAAAACGTGAAATTCAAACTTCGTTCAAAAATATTTTCTATTCTGCTTGTTATAGAATGTCTATTCTTGTACGGATGGATTACTCATTAAATAAGGTTTGTTTTGTTACACCCTTTTACGCCTAAATGTTGGGTTATTATTGCGCAGGGTCCGCCCTCGATTGGGTCGAGTTTTAGTTTTTTTTTTTTTTTTTTTTTTTCATATTTCCTGTATTGTTAGGATTATAAATCATGCATCAATCGATTCAGCGTGAAAATACTCCTGGGACAGATTTTCATTTCTCGAAGGTTATTCTATGATAACCATAGGTAAGTAAATCTTTCATATATTCCCTACGGCTACGGTTTAATGTTGCAAATCGTTTGTAATAAACTTTTCAGTTCCTAACCTAATTGTCTTTTTTGCGTAACTCAAAAATATTAGGTTTTGAAGCGCGGATTTATGAACTCGCTGTGGACTGTGAAAAAATATATTTTTGCAATTTTCCAATTCACGTCTCGCCCACTAGTTTATCACTCAACCAAAGTCGTTTACGTTTATTTTGCGCAAATGCTATTTTGTCGTACTCGCTCGTGGATCTTCGAGCTTGATTGCGCACGTTACAACGTCAACTTCGTGCGCGTGAGCAATCGCCGCAGGACTGCTGAATGTTTCTAGTGCGCAGACACGTTAGCAGGTCGCCAAGTGGGAGAGAAAACACTAAAATGAGTAAATTTGTGTTTTGGGCAGTGCTTGGCTGCGGGAGCCTGTCGCGATCGTGCACGCTGGCGGACGATAGGCGCGTTTCGATGTGCAAACAAGGTTGATCAAATTCGTGACTGCGTGGTGCGTAGTGTAAGAGCGACGTAGTTGGGTTGCGGCCGAGCGTTTCACGGGAAAATATTAGCACACCTGACCTCCCATCCTGCCCTGCCTGTCTTACCTGCGGCCAGAAAGACGCGCACCCTGGCGATGGCTTCGCAGGCGAACGCACGTGGCGTCTCCCGCGTCCTGGAGAAGCTGGAGGCTTCCGTGAAGAACGGCAAGTACTACGAGGCGCACCAAATGTACCGAACCATGTACTTTCGGTGAGTGTGGTGATTGTGCCAACAGCGTACGACTTGATTTATATTCGACGAGCGTTTGCAGGTATCTAGGACAAGAAAAATACACCGAATTAATGGATATGCTTTACAACGGAGCTATATTATTTTTGGATCACGATCAGGTGTAGTATATTATTATACCATTTCGAGTAATTCTGTATGATGAACTTGTTTTTGTTGTTCTCCAGCATATTAGTGGCGCAGATCTCGGCATTCTCCTGGTGGAAGTGCTCACACAAGCCAATAACAATGACTACAAGACATGGGCGCCGAAACTCTGTGAAATATTTGCGAAGATTCGCAGCAATACGCCCGAACGTGATACATTCTTAATGAATTCCACACGCTGGTCATCCTCAGATTCACTGCATGGCCATCCACTGTTACACCAGGTAATGTAAACCTTGGCACATAAGCTGCGAATGCATTGTCTGCTCTCGCCTTGCGTAGAATGTTGCACAAATCTATTGGAATGAAAAGAACTATCAGCAAGCGCGCTACCATTACCTGCACTCCAAGGATGGCCACGGTTGCGCCAAACTGCTGATTGAATTCCAGACGTCGCAGGGGTACAGCAGCGAAGTGGATCTGTTCATCGCGCAGACCGTCCTCCAATACCTCTGCCTGCGCAACGAGCGTACCGCCACGTTGACGTTCGCCTCCTACACGCAATCGCATCCGAGCATAAAGCGCGCCGGCCCACCGTACCTGCTACCTCTGCTGAACTTCGTCTGGTTCCTTCTCAAAGCCATCGAGAATAAGAAGCTGGCTGCGTTCGTCGTCCTCTGCCAACAATACGAGGCGTCGATTAAGCGCGATCCCTGCTATAAGCAGTATCTCGACAAGATCGGGCAGATATTCTTCGATGTGAAGCCGCCGGCACAACCGGGCAATCGGCTCTTTGGCAATTTCCTGCAATCGTTCTTCAGCGGCTTGGACGAGGACAGCGACGACGAGGCGATTACCGCAAGCGGCGGCCTGTTCGGACCTTCTTCCAGCAAGAAAAAGCCCGTCGAAAGCACCGACTTGGACTAGCCATTCCGTTTTTTCCTTTGCGGCAACACCTAACGAACGCTATTTTCACGCGTATTTATTTATAAACTGCAATCATGCATACGAATGCATTCAATCTATTCGTTCGCCGCCACGTTGATTTTAACGTAACGATTCATGGAGGAATGCCACTCGTTGCTAGGTAAATTTATTTAGTCATTAACACGTGAACCAAACAAATATGGAGATTTAAACAATTTATTTAAATAAGATCGTGACAATGTCATCGTTTAGATATATTCGAACGACGGTCGAATACAATGAACGTTTTAAATAATTTTATGTATATACACTTTTCGTATTGCGATTTATATTATGGGCGTTGATTGCATACTTATAAAGTTAGCAATATATGTTTTTTGTTTGTTTGTTAATTTCATTTACATCTGTAATAGGCAATAATGTAACGATTATCGTATAGTCGACTTCGTTAATGATTCACTGGTAAATGCCACATTCGAGGTAACATTGATTTCATATAACATTTTATAATAATGCCCGAAAATAAAAAGAAATTTATATAAAAATGTGCCTATTTTAGTGCGCCAGGTCCAACAACAAAAACAGGAAACGATTGCAATTGATATCTTAGGTAAACTGGAATTTGCAGTAAATGCTAATAATTTAACTTTTATTAGACATCACATCAGCCTATAATTCTTAATTTAATATCTAGACTTTACTTGAGACTGCATATCGCCCACGCAGAGGATTCCGCTTATTCAAGACGAACAAGGAGAGTATTTCAATTGTCCATCACGGAATTGAATGAAATGACGCATCGGCTTCGTGGTGCAGTAGTTAGCGTGTTCGCCTGCTGGGTTGTGGTACACAATCTTTGCTTGCGGCGAACTTTTTTTATATAAAAATTTTACATTCAAAAAAAAATTTATATAATAACAAATAACACAAAATAATATAATATTATATCCTTCTTCAGAAAGTTTTGCTGCAAACCATGCATATTTGAGAATGGTGTTATGTTCCATGTGTTATTAAATTATAGTCATCAGAGAGATTGTTTTCTTAATATTGAACTAGAGTTGTGTGAGATGCAATTGTGAAGTACTTGCATTCGTACGAAAACTTCTGTGATAAATTCAACAAGTATAGATGAAATGGAATCACATCGAAGAAATTAATTACATTGAAGGGAGCAATCATTCATATGGTGAAATTATTAGAACCGAATAATTTCCCAACATAGCAAATGGTAAAAATGCCGCTTTTATAAAATGTGCAACATGCAGAATCAATTGGTGCTTTAAATGTTTTTATGATGAATATCATTCAGCATTTTGCCCAAATGGTCCAAAATAGTGCTTAATTATGTATATTTTGTATGTATATAATTTTTATATAGTGTTAGTTATCGTTATATAATTATTAGTTAAATATATAATTCTTATTTAAAAAAAAAGTTCCCCGCAGGGAAAATTCGAACCCGCGAAATGAAAAGCAAATTGTGGCCATTAGAAGAGTTCGTCTAAAGTGGCCTGGTTTGGGTTTTTAATAGATTTCTATTTTACAGAATCAGCTCAAAAAATAATTGCGGATATAGCTGAGCGTTATTATCTGTCATAAATGCACGCATAATTGCACTATATAGATTAAATTTACATTTACCTGTTTTACAAATTGACTTATTTATTGATAAGTATTTCGGCATCTTCAGAATAATTATTCTGAATACCTTCAACACTAACCATTTATTTTTGACATAATTTAACGATTTTAACACAACGCGTACATACATTTTTGTCACCCCTCGCCCTCTACTAGCTTTAAATTGTAAGTATTAAGAGTACTGGAGCCGATTCGAATTACAAAAAAGTTCAAAACGGCAACCAGTGGCGTGAAACAAAAAAAATACAAAGTATAATACTAAAATATGTCTTGTCTTTGAAATTATAGATTTTGAAAAGATCAATTATGACAGCACGGTGATGGTTTCAAAGTATCGCAGCGATTTACAAGGAAATAGTCGTTCTATTATGCTCAAAAACTACGAATCGAAAAAAAGCCTATCACAACGAATAGAATTATCGGTTGAAATACTGCTTTGAAAAGCATACGTATGAGAAAGAGGCATTTGAAAATTTGTTAATGAATAAATTAATCAATAAATAATTCTTTGGGTTATAGCTTTGCCACTTTATCAAAACATTTAAAAATCGATATAATGATCATGGATTTCCACAGTGAAATCTGCTCATAACGGAACCTGTTATAATTAGACTGAAATTATTTTTTATATGCTACGTATTTTTATAGTTTATCGACTTTGCGGTCTAAAAGCCGAAAAATTAAGGAAATTCCAGAAGTTTTAGGTTAGTGAATTCTGGTTTTTCTGTTGGTTACAGACAAATTTCTATATTCTGAAATACTGATCGGTACTTGCCGAAATAATGCTATGCGCTTAATTGGTTTGCAACTAGTGGCGCTGCCCACACATTTGGGTCCTTGTCAGCTGCTGAAATTATATAACTACGACGTTCTGCGCCGCAGCAACGCGAGTCAAACCACTGCGGTCATGCAGTCGTGCGCCGAACTCAGCCCGTTGAGGACCAACCACTACGAAATCGTCGCCGCCCCCGACGATGTGCGTTTGCACAATGTGTGAGGCATCGCGTCGCCGAGCATAACGCCGAAAGCCGTCACCACTTCGAAGGTATTCGATGCATTTTCCTCGCCGTAATACTTGATGTATGCGCTGCACCGCAGCGATTCAACGTTTACCTACTTTGCATACACACTCGTAGAGCGCCGACATGCACCACGCCACCACCGCTGCCGCCCGCCAGCCGCCGCCGACCGATGTGGTGCTATCGCCTGCGCGCCTGGCAGTCTAGCCCGCTGCTCGTCGTCGTCGGCTTCGTGTTCGCCGCCGGCGTGGTCGTGCAGCTGAAGACGCTCTACGACAACCACCAGAAGCATCTACGCATCGTCGACTACGGCGCCAGCATTAGCGCGATGACGGAGACGGTCGAGCACGTTGACCGAGTCACCGGCAAACTCTCGCTGATGATTAAGCGCATCGAAGCGTACGTGGAGGCGGCACGCGGACGCGCTGCACCCGCCGGCGCCGCCGCTGCCCACAACGCCACCTCCGCCGTGAGATGACAATTACTGCTGCTGCGGACGTACGGCGATCGACGGCGGACGCTCGTCGTTCCAGCCGCGTAATTACGCTCCGCAGGAGTCCTGCAACTCACACACACACAAGACACACTCGCATGCAACGGCACACAACGGATACCAAACGTTTCAGTTCGCGCGTTCAACACCACCAAGTAAGGACCATCAATATTTTCAATAATCTGTTTGATTCGCGTAGATCGGGGTTTCTAAACTAACGAATATCGACCCATTTTACTATTTTTCTGGCGTCTTCAAATTTCTTCACAGTCAACCATTTGTCTTTAAAAGTTGCAAAAGTAATTTATCAGAACATTTTGAATATTCTCGAACAATAACATGCAGTTGAGTTCCTCCTAAGTTGATTTTGGGTCGCCAAACTTACCCAGGAATCGCCGAATTAAATAGATCTCGTCCGAAATGCCAAAAAGCAACATTGTATCTCGTCAAAACTTAAAGTAATTCTCATTTCAGTTGTAGGCGGAAGAGAGATGAAACGTTTGTATCAAAATTATTTTGAAATATTTAGTGAATTTGGTGTGAAGTATTTATTGTATATGTTACTGATGACATTTGAAAGTTTTGCGATACCAAAGATTGTTTCAATGTTTGTCACTGATTTGTAAACTTTTTCGGATAGAATGTTGTTATTGATACAAACGCTACCGAACATTTGGAATGTCCGTACACGTACTCGCGCTGCAAATCTGCAGTAATTTCGATTCAAATGCCAATTGTACGATGTCCCACAATCAGACAGACGACGATTCAAAGCTTTAACTTATAACAAAATATTTCTTAAAATCGACTTCTACTACCTTCTTCTTATCTGCGTAGATACCAAATAAAAAAAGACTATAACAATAAGTACTTATAGTACACCTAACTAACGTTCAATGAGCGAAACATTGAGTCAATTTGCGTTATATCGGTGACGGCGTGGTACATATATATGTTTACAAAATTCGTAGCATACCAAGAATGCAATACAACGCAAATCGGTGAAAGCAAATTATAAAATCTGTAATGGTTTAATGTTTGTCGCGTTTTCGAGTATTTAATGATAAGATTGCTTTCGCCTGAACGCCGCCACTGCGCGATTATGTTTCAAGCCTAGAACGTAATATTAATAATGAGAGTATTAATGCGTATAGGCAGGTATTCTTTTTAAATGCCTGTCAACGTGATTGTATTCCACGTTTGCACAGCTAGGTTTCGGGCATAATTACGAATGTTTTCTTACGCATTTGAATGAAATAATGTGATCTGAATCGGTGAGGGTAAGTTATGCAATGTTAAATCTTTTTGGGCGTAGAACTACAGGTAAAGACATTGCAATTCGTTACAATTTGTGTGTCGCGTCACGTTTGATACCCGACGGTTTTCGACGACCGCTAAAATAATAAATGCCATTTTTAATAAATTACTAATTACTTGCAGTCTTTCAATAAAGCAGAATGTTCTGGCACTGTACGATTATGTTTCGAGTTCACCTTGATATTTGTTACAAAATGTTATAACCTATTTATATTTTGTTTGTATTTGTTAGTAAATGTATTTTGAAATATGTTATTAGTGTTTTCATTTTTTTTAAATAATAAATATTGTTACAAATTCATCTTTATTTCCTCTTGTATTTTTTATTGCTAACCATTGTTTACATATTTACGATATGTCAAGGCAACACGTCATACGGTCGTTAAACAATATACTGTTAGGCACTCAAAGATTGAGTGATTGATTTATATAT